>JAGMWU010000114.1:83081-104585 GCA_018697195.1 Certhia americana | reverse complement strand
CCTCCAGCTGGGCTCAGCCTTCCTCTCCTGTCATGGCATGGAGCATCCTTTGTTTAAGGCACCCTGAGGCAAGAAAACCCAGCCCCTCCGAGAGGCTGCAGCCTTGGGAAGTGTTTGAAGTTGGTTTTTTTTAGGAGCTTATTTTAGCGACTCCTGCGCTGAGCGTTGAGAATATATAGAGCAGCATTTAGGGAAAACGTTCATGTGGTGGTGGCTTCCTTTACCATGAGCTGCAGCTCTGCCAGCCAAGCTGGGCTGTGCCATTTAAAGAACACTGAAGCTTTGAGTGAAGCTTAAACTTAGAAACTTTGCTGGAGTGCACCGGATGCTGGGGGAAACCAGAACACACTTTTTGGATTGTCAGACCAAAGGCAGGAGGGTTCCCACAGAGCCCTCCTCCTTGTGGAGCTTCTGTTTCATATTTAGATTTTGTTTTTTAATACCCAAAGAGCTTTTAGTTGGGTTGTGACCGTGGTGGCCTGGAAATTGGGCTAAATTAAAACAAGTTTTGTTTGTTTACTTAAAAGTGCTAACAGACTTGGACAGGCCTGCAGCGTTTTTCAGGACTTACATCATTCTAAAAGAGATTTGATTCAAAATAAATTAGATAAGAAAGGAATTCTCTCAATGTGTCTGCATCTACCCCAAAGGAAGAGCTGAACCTGGGCAGGTAAACTGAGGGAGAATCCGGATTTGATAGGAAATATTAAGAAGTTTATTTATTTTAATTGCTGAAAGATCCAAGAAAACACAAGGAATTAAATGAAATAGTTGGAAGATACAGGAGAAATTGAGAGTCTGATCCTCAGCAAATAAATGGCATTTCCACTGAGGGTTTTATCAGATGCTCCCATAATACTCAGCTTCTTCTTTTGGGTGGTTTGAGGTTTTATGAATCCCCAGACAGAGATCCAGGGATGTCTTCCCAAGCTGTGCCAAAAGATGAGGGTGATCCATTGAGTCATGGAAATTTAGTGCACATTTGTTCAGCACAGCTGTATTACAACACCTCTGAAAAATTACATATTAGCATCAAACCCTTAGCCACAATTATTTTTCACATCACTTAACAGTATCCCAGTGTTTTTAACTCTAGTTTAGCCTTCCCTGCTTCTCAGCCTGCTGCCACAAAGAGTTGACAAACCCCAGAAAAATCCCATAATAATTCCAATTGTGGAATAACAGCTGATTTGGGGAAGACAAACAATGTGTCTTCTTGCTTCCATCACTGAGAAATGTGAGTTTCTGGTTTGCCTTACTCCTGCAAAAAATACGCAGAGCAAAAAGAGAAGAATTATCTTGGAGGAACGGAATTATCTTCTGATTAAGGCATAATTAATAACGTGGACATAATTAATGGTGTGGACATAATTAATAGCGTGTACAATTCCCTGTTGCAAGGCCAGTCTGTCCTAAATTGCACCGGTAAGAACTGAAAAGAACTGAATTTTATTCTGAGAATGCAGGTAACTGGTGATGGTACCCAAATTTTTACCTGCACAGGTGTGTGAAACCTCAGAGCAGCTGCTCTTGTGCAGTTTGAAATGCAACAACTGGCTGAAGATCTGCTGCTTCCCCTTTCAAAGGCCTAACCCAGAGTGTTCCGAGGTAATCCAAAAACTCTGTGTGGGTGAGAGGAGCTGCAGATTCAGTTGCAAACTCCAGGAAAGCGCTGATGGATTTATTCCCCTGTGCAAACCCCTGGCACTGAGCGCTGACACCAAAGCCTCAGCCTGTTTGGAGTGCCTTACCCATGGGTTTGTAAGGCCATTCCCAGCTAGTAATTGGTGACTGGATGTGGTCAGGGCAGGCAGATAAACACTGGAGGAAAGGGGGTGAATCACTGAGGAAATATCCTATCGATGCTGTAGGAGCTGCTGTTACTCACAGCACCTTCGGGGGGGATGTGACGTGTTTGTTTTCAGCAAAAAAGGTTACTTGAAAGAAGAATTGAGGTTAGACGTGTTCCAAATCTGCAGCTCCACACCTTCTTTGTGCATCTCTTGTCTCCTTCAGTTTAACATCCCTCCCTTTTTCCTACCCCTCAGAACTGATCCCTCACTCTGAGGTCACAGCAGAGAAGTTTTCATTCTGTAAATTCCAGCGTAGTTGCATCATTAAAAGCCCCTGAAGCAGATGGTCTGGGTTAAAGCAAAAAGGCTTTTTTTATTTTTATTTTTATTTTTTTTTTTGCCAGTGAAGCAGCATTATAGTGATTAGAGCAGCCTGTTGGCAGTTTCTGTCAGCGATTTTTGCAAGCATGTAATATATAAAAGGATAAAAATACCATTTACTGTGATTTGCTCACCACAGAAAGAGGCCAGAGTGATACAGTACCAAATGAGGGGGAAAAAAAAAAGCCCTGCAAATAGTTTTCTGTCCTCTCTTCTGCATTTTTCCAGGATCCTGGTGGATAAATAAGTCTGCTGGAAGAGTCTTACCCTCCTTGTGGGTGCTGTGGGGCCAGCAGCCCCACTCTGTGACAGCAAAGTCCTCAGCAAAGCTGGATACTTTTGAAATCATGGAGCACATTTTGGAAGACAAAAACCTCATTTCTGAGCTCTGAACTCCATGAAATTTGCCATGATTTGTAAAATATCTCTACCTTGAGTTATATTGCCAAGTTTCTGAATATTATTTCAGCAAAAAACCTGAATATTAATGAACAATGCATAGAAAATCACATGCAAGATGCTGCAGTGACACCAGAAAATCCTCCTCTAGTTCCTGCTTTCCTGATCCACTTGGCATGAAATGTTTTCTTGACTTCTACTTACTATTCTCATAAAAACCACAGGGGTTTCTTCTCACTGCTACTTGTTTTGTCCAAGATCCAGTAATTGGTACCATGTGAATTCACATTTTGCAGTGACAGAACAGAAATGGGGTTCCAAAAAAATCACTTCAGCATCTCAATCTCTGGCAAAGATCAGGGCTACAACCCCTCAGTCTCCAAAAATCCATAGATTTACACATCTAGTAGCTTATTTTACTCCTGCTGGTAGCCACTATGTGAATATTTACAGCTCAAATGGAATAATGAAAAAAAAAAAAAAAAGAATAGTTGTTAGATTTTTGTGAAAATTCTGTTGTCTCTTCAGACTGGGATTGTTTCACCCCTGGTTTTGCATATACTCCCCTGATATATTAATAATAATTTTAGTTATTGGTAACATATTTAGCCAAGTTTGGGGCACTAAAAATTATGTCTGTGGTATGAAAAAGAGAGCAATTAATGATGCCAGAAAAAGAGGGAAAAATTCAAATCAGAGTCAGAGCAGCCCATGAAGTGTTAAGGCACATTTTAAAGGTTTGGTGGGAGGGTTTGGATTCTCCAGCTCACCGTGGGTTACCTCTCCTCTCCAGGGTGCTTGGATCATCTTCCCCCAATAGTTTTGGTTTAATTGAGCTGGGTGTGAGGAGGGCTCACAGCAGAGCTGGGAGGGAGGCTTGGAATTCTCAAGGAAAAAACCTCCTTGGAATCCCTAAGGCACGGCAGAGATCCTTTGATTCAAAATCTCTTTGAGCTGGGCTCACCTATTGCAGCTCTCAGCCTCGTTGGTGCATTAAAAAAGCCTTCAAATTTCCCCCAGTTTGTTTGACTGGATCCTTTTTCCAGGCTTCAGCCTCGATGGCCACAACTGAATCATTTCAGGTGACAAAAACCCCCTAACAATGGGTTCTCCATCCTGATGGAGACGTTTTTAGCTGATATTGTAAGAAATGAAGTAAAAAATAATGAACACACCTTTCAAACTGGAAGCACATAGGTACTTTTAATGGAGCTGTTCTGGATTACTGTAAAGAAATGGAAAGAAATTTCAATGTCCTGGAAAATGATTTTAATCCAATAAAATCAGGACTGTGAGGGCAGGAGCTGGATGTGGAAATTCCAGACCTGGCCCATCACTTGATTACCATGTCTTAGCGTAGATGCTGGATGAAGAATTTCTATAAATAAGGCAGAAAACATCCATAGGATGGGAAAAAGGGATGGAAAAAGCAGTTCTGCTGCTGGCAGGTGTCACTGAGAGCTTCCTGTGGAACTGGAATTTTGGATGTGCAGCTCTCTTTGCCCCCCAGAAAATCCAGGCTAGATCACCCAGGGAACAAAGAGGGAACTTTGGAATATTCACAGACATGATGCTACAGAAAGTCCAGAAACCAAGGTGGGATTAGCAGTTAGCAGAGGGAACTTTTCCACAAAAAAGCCTCCCAAGAGATTTCCAGTTGTAACATTTTTCACTTTGAAAATATAACCAAAATTTTCATTTTTAGGTCTCTGACCGTTATCTCTTAGCAGAAGAGCAGTGGTGTAATTAACAGCTTCATTAATGCCAGAGTTATAATTATGAACTGCAGGAATGGCTGTTGCATCAGGAATTCATTTTATAGAACTGCAGCAGCTTTTCGATTCTTCAGGACTCAGGAGAACCATACAAAGGTAAAAGAAAGAGTGAAAAACATTATTTAATCTGAATCTACAAATAACAATGTGTTAAAAAAGAGGAAACATTGCAGGTGGATTACACAGTGTCTCTGTTACACAGAGATTTCAATTATAACACTATTTAAAACTATTAATTTTCATTTATTTCCTTGCTACAGCATGATCACAATGCGTCTGCTGTGAATTTTTTCAGTGCAAAATTCAGAATTGTGCTTCATGTTTATAATTGTTCAAATAATCCAGATGCCAGATACTGTTTGCTTTCTGTTTATTGCATTCATACTTATGGATGTATTCTGTAAATATTCTCAGAGTCACCACAAGAGGTTTCAGAATGAACCTTCACAGAATCCTGGAATGGAATCCTGGAATGGTTTGGGTTGGAAAGAACCTTAAAACTCACCCAGCTCCATGGGCAGGGACCCCTTCCACAGATCAGGTTGTTCCAAGCCCAGTCCAACCTGACCTTGAATAATTAGAATTAGAATTTCCATGCACATTTCCACGTAACGAGGTTAATCAGATTCCTGAGCGACTTTCCACATCTGGGATGAGTTTCTGGGAAGTTCAGCACCTCCAGAGCTTTCCCATCCCTCCAACATTTGCTGTCATTTTTAAAAGAACGCTGTAATTTCATATTTAATTATTGTCCAGGATATTTGATATTTAATTATTGCCCTCCTCCTGGAAAGGAGGGTTTGGGGCAGCTGCTGAGGGGTTGGAGCAGCTATGGAGCCTGGAATTTTCCTGTTCCTCCAGAGCCCACCTGGGACAAGGAGCAGGGCAGCAGGACCTACACCACCCTCTTCCAGTTTTTGGGTGGGTTTTTTTTTGGAGTTATTGGATTCTCAGAGGCAAAATGAGAATGGAAATATTTTGGAATGTGGGGCCTCAGCATCAGAGAAAGCAGGGCTGGGAGAATTCACTGACAGCCCATTGTCTTGCCACTTGGGAGTTGTTCTTTTCCCGATTTTAAATTCTTAAGGAGATTTTTCATGGAGAATTCTGTTTTCTTTATTTGTTTATTTGCTGAGACCCTGGCACAGGGTGCCCAGAGCAGCTGGGGCTGCCCCTGGATCTCTGGCAGTGCCCAAGGCCAGGTCGGACAGGGCTTGGAGCACTTGGGACAGTGGGAGATGTCCCTGCCCATGGCAGAGGGGGGCACTGGATGGACTCTGAGATCAATTCCAACCCAAACCATTCCATGATTCCATGAGAACTGCTACTCATGCTGCAGGAAGTAAGAATTGCTCATGAACCAGGACTCCGCCTGACAGAAAAGTTACAGAAATAAATGCTCCTTCTTGTGCAATGATATTTCCAATGGATTTGGCTTTTTTCCTCCAAGTATATTCACCACTGGTGTCACTGAATGGTTCAGCACAGTGTCCACCACAGTTAGTTCATTACATCTTAAACTCAGCACTAATCTTTAACCCAAATCTCACATTTTGTACCATACTTGGTGTGTGCAAAAGGAATAGGAATAGCATTTATTTACAAACATTTTAAAAGCTTATGATACTTAGTTCTGGAGGCTTCGTCTTCTGGGTCTTATCAGTACCTCTCTCAGTCAAGAGGAAGAAAGAAAATGAATTTTTACAGTGGACATTCTTCATCTTTAAAATAGAACTGTCACTAAGACAGACCCCTGCCAAGATAGGTCCATTAAATGTACTTAAGATTCATAAAACTTTCAAAAGGAGAGAAATCTAATAAACCCAAAGAGGTCTGTTAGATGAGGAGAAATCAGAGCTCTCCTGGTCCATTTGCACACTCAGCTGAGTTTCTGGGATTGTTTTAACTTCCTGGTCCCTCCCTGAGTTTGAATGCCTGTTCAGTTTTAATTAACCTGTTGCCTGTTCAAATTTGGAACAAGGTGGGAGGTGAAGTTACAGAGATGGAGCAACCTGATCTGATAGATCCTTCCTGGGGGAGGAACTGTTCCTCCTCCTCCATGCATTCCTGGAGCTTATCCTGTGCTGGCTCTGCTTGGGCCCCTCCAGCTGCAAACCAAGCAGAAAACACAGTTTTTACCTGGCACAGCTGAGAGCTCCTTGCCAGACAAGGAATTTTATCAGCTCACCAAAAACTCTAATGAATGCTGTCCTTGGAATATCAGAGTGGAAGCAGAGCCACGCTGGAGCCCCAAGCACAGGAGACTTCAGGGCTTTCCAGATACCTCTGCTCCTGGAACAAGGGATTCAGGACAGGCACAAATCCCTTCTGGGAGTTGGACTGGGAAAGTTCCTGGTCCAATTGGTATTTCCCAGTGGTGGTTCCCACGCAGTGCAAAACTCAGCTGGTTTTGATGGCAGGACGATTTGTTTGGGCCAGAGCTCCTCTCTATCCCTCTGGCCTCAGGAAGGGGAGCTGAGCACAGCCAGGGCTGGGACATCCCTGTGCCCTCAGGCATCCAACAGGGAAAATGCTCCCAGCTGGCACAAAAACAGCAAACAGGAGGGGGGAAAAAAGCACAGTAAGTGTTGGATTTCTGCCTGATTCCCCAAAACCCTCCCCAAAGAGCCCCCCCAGCTCGTGCCAAGGGCTGAGAGAGCTGCTGGGACAGCCCCTGCCTGCAGCCTGCCTGAGCAGCCAAACCAACCTGCTCTGCATCTTTGCCACCATTTCTTATCAAAACACTGCCCTGATACAAGGAGGCTCTTACAAAACATAATAAAGCCTCCTGCTGCCAAGGAATGATTGCTGCTAGCATTTATTTTTCCACAATTATTTTCAGGGTTGTCCTTTCGAGGCAGACCAGATCAAGGAGTGGTTCGTGCAGTACCTCATCCCAGGATAAATCCAGGGAGGCTCTATGACTCAGGAATGACTCACTGCTCCTCCTCTGTTCCTTCCAGACTCTTGGGGGTGTGCTAATTTATTGTCAGTCTGTATCTGCAGTCAATTATTCCCCACCACCCCAGCTCAGCTCTCCTGTGCAGAGGGAATTCAGGCACATTCTGCTCATTCCTCACCACTCCAGAGAGGCAAACAGGTGAGCAGACAGTGTCACCTTCACTCTGGCATCCAGAGAAAAAAGGGGAGGTATTTTTCCTTCCTTGAATAACATACCCAGGTTAATGATTTGAAACTAGAATGTTCCTACCAAACCCCCCAAATCCCAATTACTAAACTAAGATTGACCTTTCAGAGAGTTATTTCGAAAAACATGAATAAAATAAGGTGGGGATGACTCAAACAGCAGGAGGAAAGTGTCTGCATCACAGTTAAGGCCCACAAATTGCTTTCACTGTCAGAATCAAGCATTCAGAATAAAAAACACAAAACAAGAATGATTAATCTTTTTTTCTTTTTTTTTTTTTTCTCTTTAGCAAGACAGATTGAAGCATCCCAGTGGAGCTGCAGGGGAAATGTTTAAACAATGCCTGCTTAGTGTCCAGCAAGTCCTCACTGGTAGGAATGCAAGGAAATAAAAAATAACCAAAATATGAGATTTTTATGTATCCATGTACAAGATACATAAGCCTAGAGAATCACAGAAGCATGGAAAAACACTGAGTAGCAAATAGGCCTTTTCATCTCTTCCCAGCCAAATGTTGTGAGCCTGAGGACACGACAGATACAGCAGAAATGCATAAAAAAATTATTTTTTCAGTGATAGTGCTGATTTTAAAATCCCTTCCCCTATGTCATTCAGCTCACCCCCATCTGATTTTTTCACCTCCCTCCTCCCAGATTGTTTTGTGAGACATTTTTCAGTGGCAGCACTGGCTTTACCATTTCCAACTCCTTATTCCTGACCTTGTGTTATCCTGGCACGAGGGGCTGTGTGGTAAATTCTTGTTCTGCACAGACTGGGGCTGAAGTGGTCCTGAACTGGCCTTGCAAATCAAACAGGGATTAAAAACAAAGGTGCAGAATGGCAAAATAGCAATGAAATAAAATTCTGGAGTTATATTCTTTAAAATGTAAACAAAACCCCACATCCTAAATTCATGGAATTATAGAATCCTGGAATGGTTTAGGGGCTGGAAGGGACTTTAATGATCTTGTCCCAGCCCTCTGCCAAACACCTCTCATTAAATGTTTTAATCAGCCAAGCCTTCTGAGGCCATAACAAGCTCTCAGAAACCACACAATGCTGCAACTTGACATTATTATATATTCAAATAATTTTATTAAGCACAGTGTGGGAAGCTTGGCCGTTTTTCAAAATATCTGCATCCAAAAGAAGTCCCTACACCTACAAAAATAGCAGTTGCAGACAGACTCCAGATCAGAGTGTTATTCACAACATCAGACTTGAGATCAATAGCAGGGAGAGCATTGCCAGAAATAGTCCTGCCCTGGGAAATTCTTCCTGCTGCCTCAGAACAGGTTGTGCTCCTGTCCTTCTGCAGTTTCTCCTGGATTTCAGCTCTGAGTACACAGAGAAGAGGCAAAGCTGCCTGGCTCTGGTGTAGCTGTGCTGTGAATCAGGCCAGAAACCCCCAAATCCCCAACACCCAGCACCCCCCGTGTACTTTTAACAGGGGTGAATCCCTCATCCTGTCCCGCCCCTTGCACAAGAATTCACACAGCCTCTTGATGAACCGGATGGGAAATCGATCCAGCTGGAAAAGCCAAACTCCACATCCCCATTCCAACCCAAAAAAGGCTCTCTCAGCCAGATTGCTGCTCAGTCTGTGCTGTGTGCAGACAGGACAAAGTGCTGAGTTCTGCCTGAAGCAACCCAGCCTGGGAATGCGAGACAGTCTGAGGCTCCACCTGGAAACAATTTTCCCTCCATCCCTTTTTCCCTTCTCTTTCCCTGCAGCGTGCCTTGGTTCCCCTGTGCAGCACCACAAACAGCTTCACCAGCACGGAGCAGGGCCCACTCCTGTGCCCAGGGCTGGGGAGAGCTGGGGCTGCTGCCAAGGAAAATCTTTGCATCTGGGGCCAACTAATCAGGTAAATGCTTCCAGTCTGCCCAGGCTGAGCCGTGTCCTTTGCTATTCTCCAAATATTTATGTCTTTGTGAAACACATAAACATTTCATCAGTGGTCTCTTATTCCCAGCGTTTCATGTGAAGTTGTTGTTGTTTCCATGCTCCTAAAGCCCCCTCAGCATGACTAATTCACACTGGGGGAGCTCCTGACTTGCCTCACCAGTCACGGAGCCCCAGATCCCAATCCACAGATCCAAATCCCCAGAATCCAATCCCCAGATCCACATCCAGGCAGGGAAGGGATTGGAAGTGGTGATGGAAACTTCTACACTGTTATGTGTTCCCTACCTGCAGCTGAAGCTCCTTATTCCTCTTTTCCCTTCCTTTTTTTTCCCCCTTTCCTCCATCAAGAAGTGTTTGCCTCTGGACTTTCTGAAAGGAATAAAAACACAGGAGCAGTTTGGGAAGTTCATGTAAATCAGCTGGTGAATGTAAATTTAGTCATTCACTTCGTGTAAATTCAGCTGGTAAATGGCAGTTTGGTCTTTCCTCTGCTATTTACGAAGAATTTACACACTTAGTAAATCTCATCTTAAAATTCTGAGCTCCCCACTGATCTACACCAGCAAACACAAAACAATCTTCCCAGTTAGGATGAGTAATTGAGGAGCTGAATTATTCAGCATTGTGTGGTCTGTGGCAGCCAGGAGATAAAATTCCCAAGTCTCTGTTACTTCATTTACTCTCTGCAAAAAGCCTTCCCTTGGTAATTTTAGAGCTCAGAGCATGGAAGCACTCAGCAAATTCCAGCTAAATAGCACACTCCCCAAAAGTTTGCTGTTTCCTTAATGTTCATGAATATTTCAGGAACTCTGCTGAGAGGTTTTGGTGCATTCCAGGACAATGATTCCAGGTTTCTTTTCTGCCTGGAGAGGAACCGTGGCTGGACTGTGCCACACTCTGCATTATTATACTTTTAGCCAGGATTTATTGCTATTACAGAATCAGATCTCCTGAAAATATAAGAAAATAGAATCCCTGACATGACATAGGCACAATTTTTGGCTATTGTGAGAGCAGAGTTCTCTAGAATTTCACTTATTCATTCCCTTAAATCATGAGCAGTGCTGGAGTTAAGAAATAAGAGTTTGCTTTCCTTACCCTTTCAGCTCATTTTTTTCCATTGCTTGAACTGGTAAAAACACTTGGATAAAAATTGGAAGTGACAGCAGCACATAAGATCAGCAAAATCAGTCTTTTCCAGCTGAAATTTGATTTATTGTAAAAAAAACTACAGTGATTTGCATCAGCATTATCAGTATAATTTGGGAAATACTCAATTATGGTGCAAGTGAATATAAGTATTTAGATGTATAGTTTCAGATATTTTCTTTTGCCTATATTGATGCATTTTTAATGTACCATAAGAATTCTTAAAAATAATGTTTGAAAATCCTGTTTAACAAATAGATTTGCAGGCCTGTGTTCTGAGAAAGCTGAATGAGCACTTAAATAAAATAAAAAAATCCATGTCAGGGTTTACAACATGTGCTTACCCTGAGTGCTTTGCCTTTAAAGAAATGCTGACAGCAAACCAAGGAAATTATTCAAATTTTAAAAACCCAGAGTGTGAGAGAAGCCAATAATAAAAACTATCTGGGTCATTTCCTCTGCAATGAGAGCAAAGAGCTCACAGAGCCACATGGGATTTACAGCTGCTCTGGGTGGGTTTGCTCCAAATCCATGGAATTTTCAGGTGGGAAAAGAGGTGAAATACAGAGCTGGGAGTTGAGTGCAGGGGGAGCAGTGAGGCTGAGGGCTCACCAATCACCCAGACTGCTGGGCAAGAACAGGAATCCCTGTCTGGAGACTGGAAATCACAGATTATTCCCCCTAAACCATCCCTCTGCCTCATCAACTGCTTCAGCCTGGATAAAACGAGGCTGGCAGATCCTCAGAATCCTCTCACAAACACTCAGTGTTTGTGTCCCAGCTCGGTGAAATGCTGCTGAGACACCAATTCACTGCTCCACTTCCAAGGCTCTTTCTGCAGCTGCAGAATTCCTGCTTACAGGTGGATTCCTCTGTGCCAGCTGCACTTTGCTGCCAGGGATCCCCCCCTGGGAGATTTGGGATGTGAAATCTGTGACTGTGCTGGGTGGGGGACAGGAGGAACAGGAGGTTCACCCACTGGGATGTGTCTCCAGGGATGGAACACAGCTCAGTGACTGCTTCAGCCACCCCACCTCAAATCAGCTGCTCTTGGAGTACAAACCCACACTTGGGCTCAGATGGAAAATATCTAATAAGAAAAACATTTTTCTTTCTAATTTTTGTTTCCTGTTTAATGTACGCACTTTGATTTAAGAGGACAAAAACCCCTGACTTGCTAATTTTAAGTCCTCAGTCTGTGGGGCAGCTTGCCTTGATTACATTGTACTAAATTACTCATCCTGGACAAATCCTTCTCTTTATTTTCTCCTCCAAGAGCCAAAATATGATATTTCTTGGCAAGAGGAATGTGCATCTAAAATGTCAGAATTACAGCTCCTAACTATTACGGGATAGTTTTGGCCATTACCCTTTGTGACTGTTCCAAAACAGATTTCTCTTTCTAGGAGATCCCAAAACCTAATCCATGCTTCATGTTTGGGTTTAGGTGGCATCTGGGGCATGTATTGCTTCGGTTGAAGTTGAAATTTCTAATTTCTCCAGACTTCCAGAGTTCCAGATTGCATGAACTGATAACTGTGTATTCACACAGAGCAGACATTGAGAACCACAGATCATTACTTACCAAATCCAAAATAGCCACCTACAAAATGCACGTTCTTCAACATAACAGAAGAATAAAATGAGGTTCATACTGGCCAACTTTTCGCCTGAAGACAACACAGGAGCTTGATTAAATCTCTGCCATTAATTAACTGATATCATGGTTCACTGAAATTTAATGAGAGCCTGTTTTTTAGTCTTATAATTCTAAATCAGTTGCCACCAGTACAAACACTCAGCCCCCCGGAGCTCACTTCTCACGGGAATATGAAGAAATGGCTTTGTTTTAGTTTTATTCTTTATTATTCTTTTTAGTTCAGCATCTGCTAGTTTGGTCTTCGGTGCCAAATTTGCAATAGATCAGATTCATGGAAATATAAAACCTCGACAGAGAAATGGAAATCAATCTTTGTATTCTGAACGTGGATAGGAGTGATGGAACCATGAAGATTTTGCTATAAACGTTTGTACAATTCAGCTTTTACTTTTTCTAACCTTGCTATGCTAAGACAGGATGCTGGACACCATTTTAAACATTAAAATTCCTATATCTGTTAGCAATACAAGTTTCATTGTTTGCTTTTGAGGAGGTGATGCTCCAGGGAAAGGCAGATTCCAACCTGAAGGCATGCCTGAAGCCATCTCGATATTCCAAGATCCTGCCTGGGAGACCTGGCTTTGTAGAAATGGATTTTGTGGAGGTGAGAGGGACTGCTGGGTGCAGGGAGGAGTGTTAGGAGTGTTTTTGATGAGACAAAACTTACAGATGATTGCTCAATCAAACTGAAGGATTCAAGCAGAGCTGCTCCCACTGCCAGATGATCATTATGTTATGGAAGAGGTTTGGATGGGAGAATTTGGGAATTCCGTGATAGAGAAATGATGAATCCTCCCCAGACTTGTCAGATATCCCATCGCAGGAACTCTGCCTGTTTGCTGATGATTGAAAAAGACATCTTGGCAGAGCCAAATCAAAGACTTGCACAGCTTTGGAGGGCTTGAGCCTTTTAACCACATGGTAATTATGAAGACTATAAATAACACTGAAAAAAATCCAGTTCAAACAGCCCTCAATAAATTATTTTAATGTGCTGTTATTGGCCCCCTCCTTCAGGATATCACAAGTCTGCACTGTCAGTCTGACAGGCTGAAATGTGCTCTGTCAAATCAACAGCTCAGCTCTGTCTTACAGACTGAGGGAAGCCTTGATTCCCTGATTGTAGATGTGGCATTTGGGGACATGGGGCAGTTCTGGGGGAACACTTGGACTCGATGGTCTCAGAGATTTTCCAACCTAAACCATCCTGTAGCTCCATCGAAGCTTCACTCAACATGAGGAAAGCTTTGTCACCTGAAAGGATATTAGGGAAGAGCCACCAGGAGAGTTGTCTGGCACTGCTCTCTCCATGTTTGTCAGCTGAAAATCATTCCAGAAACCCATGAATTGTGGCTTTCCTTGCCCAATTCCTTGCTGAGGGAGCCCAGGACAGCTGAGTGGCTCTGAAGGACCTAAGCTGGGCAGTGCCACCCACCCAGTGCTGCTCTGGTGGTCACAACTTGGACTCACTGGTCTTGGAGATATTTTCCAGCCTCAATTAATAATTACACTGTGAAATATTAAGTTTAGCTCTGAGCTCCCAGATACGGGAACAGTGGCAAAATTCAGCTTTCCTGCCTCCTAATCAGTGATGAATGTTTGCCTTGGAAATCTCTCCAAGTATTTACACTCTGGAGCAGAGCTGCTTCAGCTGGAACACTGCAGGCCTGAGGATTTTCTTCCTCCTTCCAGCTGCTGTGCTCATTTCCAGGTATAAATCTCTGTCTGCTCACCCAATCTCAACCCTCCATGCTTGTTTTGATGTGTGTCACATTTGAGTATCTTTCCAAACCGTGGAAAAGTTTTTTCTAACAAACAGAAAATGTCCCCCACTATCTGTGTGCTGGAAATGACATAAAACACCCTTTTCCTGTTCAGTGAGAAAATGTTCCATGTTATCAGGATTTGCAGGAGAACAGAACTAAGAATTTACCTTTCAAAGCAGTCCATACTGAGAAGTAAGCTGGGCTTTTGAATACTTTTAATTGTCTTTAATCTGCACATTGGAGCATCTTTGTAATGTTTAGGTAAAACCAAACAAGAACCTGCATCAGGTAATACCAATACCCACCCTGAAAACAGATTTTACAGCCCTCAGAATCTGAGAGTGTGTGGAAACCCTGCTGAGCCCTTACTGCACCTTCAGGCAGCAAAATCCCTTTGAAAATCTGGGCTTTAGGCCCAAGTCTGCCAAGAGCTCTCTGTGGAAAACTCCTCCTCCTGCTTGAGGCTGACCCTGGCACAGCTCTTGTGAAGGCTCAGCTTTCCAAACAGCCTAAAGCAGGGCAGGAAAAAACCTTGTCAGGAGTGGCAAATCGATGATTGATTCAGATCCTCTCAGAGGCAGGAATTCTGCTTTGTGAACAGCTGGAAAGCACTGCTGGCTCCTCTCTGGTGCCAGTCTGTGTGTGGTCACTGTGGAATGTGCTCCATATGCCCTTTGGACACGTGTCAAAAGTCACATGTCATTAATTTCCCCAAACTTTGCAGTATTAAAGGTGTAGGAAGGTCGTAGAAATGGAAAGTGCCTTATAAATGTGAAGAATTCTTTCCTGTGGTTTACTTATTTTACTTTGTACAATCCAGATTTTTTTTTTCCCTGATAGCACGATTTGAGCTCTACCTCTGAGATTTTTGTCCCAGAAAGAAATGGCTTGGAACAAAAGGGACATTTAACAGAAGATTGCAGCGTGGAACTTTTGTAGAATCATTAAAGGCAGATTGGATTTAGGGACACTCTAATGGCTCCAAAGATGCTGCCCAGAGCAGCTGGGGCTGTCCCTGGATCCCTGGCAGTGCCCAAGGTGAGGCTGGACAGGGCTTGGAATACCCTGGGACAGTGGGAAATGTCCCTGCCCATGGCAGGGGGTGGCACTGGATGGGATTTAAGGTCCCTTCCACCCCAAACCATTCCAGGATTCTGTTTGCTCACACAGGTCCCTGCATTTGGATAATCAGGACCTCAAAGAGTGGCTGGGACTTGTCAGACTCTCATCAGCAGTGCTTACACACTGTGAGGGAACAAACACAATAATTCCAAGGCTTGCTCCATTCCCAAGAGAAAAGGGCAAAATAATCATCACTCAGAATCAACACTGTGTCAGACAGACATCCAAAAAATTATTATTAGATATTTCAAAAGAAGCCTCTTTAATAGCAATTGTTCTATGTGGGATTTTTTCTTTTTTTTTTTTTTTTTAAATTTCAGTATGAAGTATTTGGTATTTGAAGTCTTTAATTGTGTTGGCTAAAAGTCACTAAAAGGCTTTGATTTTTGGAAGCCAATCCATGTGACTGATCCGAGTGGGATCATAATGGCTACAAGGACCCATCCATTAGGAGCTATTTTTAACAATTAAATCAGAATGTGATAGCAAAGCTAAGACTAAACTAAAAAAATAAAGGTTAAAATTTCAATATTCTTAAAGATTAAACTGCCCTGCAGTTACAAAATAGCTAAAGTTATTCCTAGTGCCTATATCCCAACTTGTACTTTCCCAAGTTATATTATTCCTAAACATCTACCAACAGAATTCCAAGTACAGACAGTGCTCCTACATTGAATGATGTGTTGGAGCCTTTCTCAACTTTTTTTCCTGTCACTTTTTGCTTTACTTCATTATTGGTTTGTGCTTTTACATCTTTGCCTGTCTTTCATTTTGTTCCTCTCTGTATTTTTGTTATCAGTTGTTTCCTTTCATGGCTTATTTGTCCTCAAATATTTTTAGCAACTCCCTGTGTAATTTCAGCTGTACGGGATGGTGTTCTGCATCCATCATTCCACGTGCAACAGGGAGCAGAGCATGGATCCTAAATAAAATCAGAGAGAGAATCCCAGACTGGTTTAGGTTGGAAGGATCTCAAAGCCCATCCTGTGCCACCTCATACCATGGGTAGGGACACCTTCCACTGTCCCAGGAATCCCCCTCCAGCCTGGCCTTGGACATTTCCAGGGATCTTGCAGCTTCTCTGGGCACCCTGTGTCAAGGCCTCCCCACCCTCATTGCAAAAAACCTGCCTAATATCTGATCTAAATCTTTCCCCATTCAGTTTAAATTCATTTCTCCTCGTCCTGCTGCTAAAAGGTGATGGCAGGGGGTGCTGAGCTCCTTCTGGGCCATGCAAAGGGCTCTGTGAGCACACAGAGCTCAGAGCAGGAGCTTCCAGAGGGTGGGATGGGTGCACAGCATCCTCCTCTGGGACATGGGGATAGATGGAGGGGAGCAGAACTGGGAAAACTGCACAATGGGAGCAACTGAGGTTCAAAGCAGCGCTGGGGGAAGGACAAAGCATTGCCCAGAGCCATAGGGATGGGAGAGCTGTGGGGAAAATGAGATTGAGAGGAGAAGGGTCCAGGGATAGCTGAGAGCCCCTGGCAAGGCCTGAAGGGGCTCCAGGAGAGCTGGAGAGGGACTGGGGACAAGGGATGGGGGGACAGCACCCAGGGAATGGATCCCAGTGCCAGAGGGCAGGGAGGGATGGGATTTGGGGCAGGAATTGTTCCCTGGCAGGGTGGGCAGGCCCTGGCACAGAGCAGCTGGGGCTGCCCCGGGATCCCTGGAAGTGCCCAAAGCCAGGTTGGGGCTGGGAGCACCTGGGACAGTGGGAGATGTCCCTGGTATGGCCGGGGTGGTGCCGGGCTGAGCCCCGAGCCGATGCCGAGCTGATCCCCGGGCCGGTACCGGGCTGATCCCCGTGCCAGTGCTGGACTGAACACCGGACCGGTGCTGAGCCCATCTCTGGACCAGTACCGGGCTGAACCCCGTGCCGGTACCGGGCTGAACCCCATGCCGGTGCCGATCCGATCCCCGTGCCGGTACCGGGCTGAACCCCGTGCCGGTGCCGATCCGATCCCCGTGCCGGTACCGGGCTGAACCCCGTGCCGGTGCCGATCCGATCCCCGTGCCGGTGCCGGGCTGCGATGAGCGCACGGCGGTGCCAATCCCAATCCCCAATCCCCAATCCCATTCCCATTCCCAATCCCATTCCCATTCCCATTCCCAATCCCATTCCCATTCCCATTCCCATTGCCATTCCCATTGCCGTTGCCGCTCCCAGCGCCGCTCCCATCCCCATCTCCGGGCGCTGTGGCGGCCCGGGCGGGGCTCGGCGAGGGAGGGGCGGCGGTCACGTGTGGCCTCCCGGTTAAAGCGGCCGCGGGCGGCGGGAGCGGCACAATCACGGCTGGGGCGGCGAGCGGGGCCCGCCCGCTGCCCGCGGCCCCCGCTCCGTCCGCAGCGCCCCGGCCCGCAGCGCTCCGCCAGCATGGCCGGGGCCATCATCGAGAACATGAGCACCCGCAAGCTCTGCATCGTCGGGGGCATCCTGCTCGTGTTCCAAGTCATCGCCTTCCTGGTGGGAGGGCTCATCGGTGAGTGCCGGGGGCCGCTGCCTTCCTCCTCCTCCTCCTCCTCCTCCTCCTGCGGCCGCTGCCCGCTTGTTTAGTGCTGGTTACAGTATCGCTGACTCGCTCCCATGATCTCATTATCCGCTTTTGTAGCCCAGCGATCTCGGCTCCGGGCCCTTTGTGCCCGTCCCGCGGCTGCTGCGGGGGGAGCCGGCCAAGGAAAAGTTTTTGTGTTGCTTTCTCTCTCTTTTTTTTTTTTTTTATTTTCCTTTTTTTTTTTTTTTTTTTTTTGGCCTGGTTTCAGGCTGGACTTAAAGAAAGAGGGAAGTAGGAAAGCTTCAGTATGGCGACGGAACGCGCAGGGAGCCTCGCGTTTCAAAGTTGACTTAGAAAATAATAATCATTTATTTTTTTAAAAGGATTTTTCCTCCCTTCTTGGCGCTGCACCTCCCCCGTGCTTCGGCCTCCGAATCGGCCGCGGGAGGAAACCTTCCCCTTGGCAGAATGAGAACGAAAAAAATATTAATAAAAAATCTAGGAGGGGGGAAAAAAAAGGAAAGAAAAGGGGGAATGACTGGTGGGAGGGGGTGGTCCCGGCTTTGGGTTTTTTTTGGAATTCGCGCTTTGTCCGGGCTCGTTTCTGCGGGGGATCCCCCGATCCCGTCCCGGGAGGGTCCCCTCTCCTCCCTCCCATCTCCCGACCGCTCTCAGGACGGGTCCCCTCCCTTCCACCTCCCGCTGCTGCTCCAGGAGGGATCCCCCCCATTCCCGAGCCCCTTCCAGGAGAAGCTCGAACCCGCCTGGGCTCGGCCTGGGTTGGATCCTGCCCGTGGAAAACCCTCGTGGCCGCTCAGGGAAGGATTTAATCCCGACTCCCCTCGGCTCCGGGGCCCACCGGCTCCGCACTTTAAAAGCCCAGATTGTGTTTGTTTATCCCTGAGCATTCCCAAAGGCAGGGAGATGGGAACTGGGACACAGCCCTGCGGTGAGAGGAGTTTTCCCTGGGGAATGGAAGGAGGAAGATGGAGGAGAGCGAGTTTGGGGCAGTCCTGGTTTGTTTTTTTTTTTTTTAAATTTTTTTTTTTTTACTAGAAAGCAGCTGAGTTCTGCGCCAGCTCCTTGGAATGATGGGCGCATGGATCTGGCTCCTTTGGCCATTTCCAGGGTGGGAATGTCGCCTTTCTGTCCAGCCCTGCGGGGTCCCTCCCTTCCTCCCGGGCAGGATCCCTGCGGAGCTCTGGGGGTTTTCAGGAAGAATCGGGGTCAAATTCATTCTGGAACTTTGTTGCACTTCGCCGGGAGGATAAAGTCGGGCTGTTCCCTCTGTTTGAGAGGGATTGAGGGAATAGCTCCAGCCATTCCTCAGGGAGCAGGCTCTGTGCTCCTGGTGCCCATCCTGCTTTCCCTTCGTGGCCTTGAATTATCTAATAACCGTGAAATTCCACTAAACATAATCTTGGAAAACTTCAGGTTCCCTCATTCTCTTACTTCCTCATCTCCATCACAAGGCAGTCGCTGGCACATATTGACTAACACTTATTTTTCCTGCTCTTGCAGGCTTGAAACTACACGGAGTTTATCAGGATTAGTTTATTTCCCTTCCTTTTTTCCTCTCTTTAAGAGCAGGTTACTGAACCTGCTGCTGATTCCTGAGGTGAAGTATCTTGGCCTGTGCTGTGCAGAGAAGCCAGACTTCATCTTAAATGGGTTTTTCTAGCAGTTTCTTGCTGCTGAATTGAAATAGTTGCTTGTTCCAAAGGCTGGTGTGGCTCCAAAAGCCCTGTTTGTGCCGGCATCTGAGGACAGATGTGACAAACAGATGTTTATGGTTGTCTTTACAGGGAAAAGACAAATATTTCTGTTCAGTTTTGAAGGGATTCAGAGATTAAAGAATTTAAATGATGTTAGTTCAGTTTTTCCAGCTGATTGATGCTCTCCTTTATTGGCTGCTGCTGCTGGGCCTCCACCTTGGGCCTTCCCATCCCGAATGAGTCTCCCAGATGGGACTGGGAAGCTGCAAGGACAGGTTGGATGAGCTGGGGCCAGCAGGGACAGGGGTTTGAGGCTGAGTTCAGTGCCCTGCATGGGCTCAGCCTCTCCATCCTGCTGGTGTAAATGCATTTTCTATCTGTGGTCAAGTCCTAGGGGGTGCTGCCCTAAAAGTTCTTTAATTCCTGAAAATCTCCACTTTGATCTTCCCTCGGATCTAACTGCTCTAATCAATCATCCAAACTGTTTTAGTAGTTTTTTGGTTTTTTTTCTTTGCAGCATTTTACCCCTTCTGATGCATTTAAGGGGTTTAGAGGCTCATCCCTGAGCCAGCAGCTCCCAACCAATCCTCCTGGGAGCTGGAAATCCGGGGATATCTGGTGCTTGTGAAACTCTTAAGTTCCATGTGTGATCCCCAACATCTGGCAGGGTGACACACGGCCTGGGAGGCTGAGCAGCTCTTCCAAGGAACCTGCCTTGGTTTGGGCTCCCTGTATCCCTGGGAATTGTGATCCAGGGGCTGGGGACTGAGCCCTTTAGAGATTCCCAAGCACGTGGTGTTTCCTCCAAGGAGACTCCTCGTGCTGAGCAGTGGCTCGGTGGATCAGAGCCGTGCTAGGAGAGCTCCCCGTGCCACCCCAGGGGTGGCAGTGACACAGTGGCCCTGCTCTGGTTTGATCCAGCGCACCCAACAGACACCAAAATCCGGTTATTTTGGTGTGCCCAGGTCTAGACAACCCAAAATACGTACACGAGTGGGACAGGGCTGCAAAGCCGAGCCAGCCTTTCCCCTCGCAGGCACTTAGGTCATGTTTCAAAACAATGACTAAGTGCTCTATTTTAACAGATCCCTCGTGCCAGGCCAAAATACCCAAATGCAGCACGGTTGGTACCTGATACAACCACCACAAAGCTGATTTTCCTCACATCTGGGGCTTTCTGCCACTGCTGGTTCCCAGCTCGGTTTTGGGCAGTCAGTGTGTGACGCCAGAGTTTTAATGCAGCTTCCACATTTCCAACAATTCTTTTATTTAGCAGCAGGAACCTTATCAGCTCTCGGGTGGGATTCGCTCGGAGCTATCTGTTGGCAAAACAGGGATGGGAGAAATTCCTGTGGCAGGAGAAGCTCCTGGGGCAACAACTCCCTGACAGGAGAGGGCAGCCAGGTGGGGGTCAGGCTCTGCTCCCAGGGAACAAAGGACAGGATCAGGGAAAACGGCCTCAAGCTGTGCCAGAGGAGTTTTAGGTTGGATATTTGGGAAGATTTCTTTGTGGAAAAGGTTGTGCAGCCCTGCTGCAGGCTCTGCAGAACAATGGTGGAGTCCCCGTGCCCGGAGGGAGCTTTGCAAAGCTCAAAAGGGAGCAAACACCCCAAAAGAGAATTTTATTGGGCTGTTTCCTTGCTGTGCTATGGTAATGAACTGTTGGCTCCAGAAAGTGGGGCTGTCACTACTTGAAACCCCACGGAATTCCTGGTGTCTGCTCCCTTGGTGGAAAACATCTTGTTTAAAGGTCACGCTTCTGGGCTGTGTGTGATGTGTTCACTTGGGATGCAGCAGTGGGAGATAGAACATGATCCACAAAATTAATCCTAATGCAGCCTTGTCTCCACTACCCCGCTGTAAATGATGGCATGTGTGGATTACAGGAGGATGGGATCACCAGGAATGGTTTCTGTTATCGTTTGGGAGGAATGAGGCTGATGATAATTCACAGCCACGCCAGCATTCCCAGGAGCCTCTGCCTGCTCTGCCTTCCCTGGATCCAGCGTGGCTGTCCTGGGATGCCACCAGGCTGGGACAAGGCATGAGGAAAAACCTTGTACCTCCAGTCCCAGGGCAGTGTTGGATCCCTCAGGACAAGGGAGGTCCTGAGGGGCTGGAGCGTGTCCAGGGCAGGGAAGGGGTTGGAGAATCCCTGAGGGAGCTGGGAAGGGAATGGAGAATCCCTGAGG
>JAGMWU010000114.1:58012-78671 GCA_018697195.1 Certhia americana | reverse complement strand
CCCTACCCATGGCAGGGGTTTGGAATGAGACAGACTCTGAGGTCTCTCCCAGTCTGTGATCCTGGGACAGTAGAAGTTGTCCCTACCCATGGCAAGGGTTTGGAATGAGACAGACTCTGAGGTCTCTTTCAATCTGTGATCCTGTGGCAGTGCCAGCAGCTCCAGCACCTCCTGCTCATGGCTTTTGGCACTGCTGGTGTCCAACCCCCTGGCACGAGGGGGCTCTGCTGCCAGTCCCAGGAGGGCCAGGACTCCCTCCTGGGGGCTCCTGGCTGAGCTGGCTCCTGCCAAACCTTCCCCTGGAAGCTCTGCTCCCCTCTCACTCCAGCGATACCTGCAGTTCTCATGGCAGCCTGGAGCACCAGGCTGATCCATGAGCTGTGCACGCAGAGCTGTTCAATTATTTCCAGGCTGACAGAGATCCTGGGATCTGTGGAGCTGCTGCAGCCCCTGGGCTGGGAGCAGAGGGGCTGAGGGCAGCCCTTGGCACCACAGCACAGCCCAAACCCCTCGGTGCGAGCTTTGTTTTGCATAGCACTTTGTAATGCTGTTGGCTGACTTGGCTGCAGCCCCACAAAGCCCATTTTTTTTTTTCCACTTGGTTCAAGGCTCACTTGGATTTAACGGGCCAGGAGCCAAATCAGTAATGGAAGCCAAGTGCCGACGTTTGTTTGGTGAGCGATTCCCGACGAGGAATATGTATAGTAATTGTCTCGTGCTCCTCAAAGCTGTAACTTTGGCAGAGGGGAGGCTGCAGGGAGCGTGCCAAGTGTTTAAAATCATAATCAGGCAGTGCTGAAAACATGTATTTATGGCTATAATGAGTTGCATCAAAGCAAGAAACATTGGGCTTCTCTGTAGAGGGAACGCTGTCTCTTAATTCAGCAATGCCTTCAAAATCACCCAGAATGTGTCAGAGTTAAAGAGCTCAGAGAGCTCGGCTGAAATGCCTGGTTTATTTCACAGCAATATTCCTGATATTCCCTTCCAGCTGCAGTTTTAGCTGTGGTTACTGAGCTCTGCATCGAGGCACGGTGGAGGAATCAACATTTCTTGCAGTGTTTTATGCACTATGGCACGTCGTGAGCATTCTGTAACCCTGCACTTGCAGCTTTATTTGTGTTTGGTTGTTTAATGCTCTGTTTTATTTTCCTTTGCTGTCTCTTGATGCAGTATTTAGGGTGGAATTCTTCCCCCAGAGGGTGCTGGGCACTGCCCAGGTTCCCCAGGGAATGAGCAGGGCCCCAAGAGCTCCAGGAGCATTGGGACACTGCTCCCAGGGATGCCCAGGGTGGGAATGTTGGGGGTTTGGGCAGGGCCAGGGGTTGGATCAATGATCCCTGTGAGCCCCTTCCAATTCAGGATATTTCCTGATTCTGATACCAAGAACTTGTTTGGTTTGGGGGTTGCTTTAATGTCTGAGTGTTGTGTGATTCCTGAGTGCAGCAAGGGTTTGGGATGCAGCAATGCATCCCAGAGAGCTGGGATGGATTTGGGAATGCTCCTGGAATCCTTTCAGTGGGAAAAGCCCTGTAAGGTCAGCCAGTCCAACCATTAACCCAGCACTGCCCACCTGCTCATGCAATCCTTTGGAGCCCACCCTTATCCCAGCATCCCTGTGCCTTTGGAGCTGGAAGAAACCCGGTGCTGTGAAAAAAATGGAAAAAATGCAGTTTATAAACATTTGGCTTTTGAGTAACTTCCTCCCGCCTGGCGTTGAGTCACCTCTCCCTGCCCGTGGGAAGCCGTGTGGATGTCACCCTGTGCCGAGGTGGCACGCTGGGCAAGGTGCTCCACAGGGCTCCTGGCTGCCATCCCAGCAGCTCCAGAGCTACTGGGATGATCCTGCTGTGCCCAAATTACAAAGGAGCCAGGGCTGAATCATCTGGGTGTAGCACTGCGGGGCTGGGGGCAGCGGGAGGGGGAAACTCACTCTGGGGTTGTTTTCCTCCTTGGAATATTGGGAGTTTGTAGGGTGGTGTTATTGCTGCTGGAGTTTTGGGAGGGGCTGTGATCTGCAAGGGAAGTCCTGGATGATCAGAATGCCAACGTGAAAATCACCTTTTGCAGAGTTTCATTTCCCACTCACTGCCCTGGAGGAAAATCTTCCTGCCCGAGGAAGTGTGTGTCCTTCCTTGCATGGTGCAAATCCCCGGGGTAAATCCTGCCCTGCCCTGCAGGACCACGAGGTTTGGGATCAGTTTATCCCTCCAGGATTCTCTGGGCACATGCTTTCTGGGTGGGTTTGCTTGAGTGAGCACAGGGAAAGGAAAAGTTTTCAGTAAATCAGGATGATTTTATGTGACCGAGGTATCCGAGACTGAACCAGGAGATCCCAGCTCTTCAATTAATCCTAATTTGAGCCCACTACAAAGTCAGTAATACATCTGTGGATGTAATAAACTTAATTACTTGACTGTGAGATCAAAGAGCTGCGAAGGAGCAGCACTGGCTGCATTTGTTTTAAATTGCCTTCAAAGAGTCGAGCGGAGAGCTGCGAGTTTTGGTGGGGAAACCGCCAGAGCAGATGTCTGCAGATGCTACAAGTGTGTTTCTCTTACATCCCCAGCTCCCAGCCCCACGACAGCTGTTCCCTACACGTCAGTGAAGTGCATTGACGTGAGGAAGAACCACCACAAAACCAAGTGGCTGATGCCCTGGGGACTCAACCACTGCAAGAAGCTGAAGGATTTCGACGAGGCCGTGAGCCGGCAGATCGAGGCCAACGACATCGTGTTCGCCGTGCACATCCCCCTGCCCAGCAAGGAGATGAGCCCCTGGTTCCAGTTCATGCTCTTCATCATGCAGCTGGACATCGCCTTCAAGATGGACAACGACCTCAGTGAGTGACACTGGCAGAGGGAGAGGCTGCCTGCTTCTCCTTTCCCCCTGCAAGGGTTTTATTTTGTGCAGTGAGTTGTGTTGGTGCCACACACTGAGGATCTGGGAATTGGTGATCCTGGAATGGGTTGGGTTGGGAGGGACCTCAAAGTCCATCCAGTGTCACCCTTGCCATGGCAGGGACACCTCCCACTGTCCCAGGGTTCTCCAGCCTGGCCTTGGGCACTGCTTCCAGGGGCAGCCACAGCTTCTCTGGGCACCCTGTGCCAGGGCCTGCCCACCCTGCCAGCCAGGAATCCCTTCCCAATATCAAACTTTAATTTCCCCTCTTTCAGTTTGAAGCTCTTATATAAATACTAAAAAAATATAAAACATACTCCCCACCCCAAAAAACACAACTCCCCCTCTCAAACTCAAAAACAATCCTGCAATAAAACCTGCAAAATGAGTAGCAAGGGCAGGACTGCTCTGGCCCTCCCTGGAAGGGAGGTTGTCCATGTGTTTGCATGTTTTAAAGTGTTTGGGGAAAATCCCTCTCTAAGCTACAGTGAATAAACAATTTGCTTTCCAGACTGGTTGAGCTGGAGCGTGTGGAGCTCCTGCCCTGGCTCCAGCCTGGCTGTTGGGCTGGCTCCATGCTCAGGAATCCATGGGGTGGGATCAGTTCAGGGAGTTAGGAGCTTTTTTTACCCATCTTTGTGTCCTTGACCCCCTTTCTGCTCAGCATGGAACTGTTCCTCCAGATATTTAGCCCAGAATCCTGGACTGGTTTGGGTTGGGAAGGGCCTCAGAGCTCCAGTTCCACCCCTGCCACGGGCAGGGACACCTTCCACTATCCCAGGTTGCTCCAAGCCCCATCCAACCTTGAGCACTTGCAGAGATGGAGCAGGGATGATTTAATGCATTATCATTAAGATAAATTAGAAATGAGGTTGTAGAAAGCTTTCACCTGTGTTCTTATCCCTGTAATTATCTCTGAAATACAGAGAGAGCAGCTTTGTGCCTTTATTAAGACCTCATCTCCTTCCACTTGGAGAGATGATTGCATTAGGGAAGCAGCTCTTTATTCCAAGGATTTTCAAGCTGAACCACCTGCTGGAGTCAGGAGCAGGCTGCTGGAATGCTAACCCAGCTTCTGGCAGCATTTCTGCTGCAAGAGCAGAGCCTTTGCTTCAGCTCTGTGCCCTTCAGTGACTGAGTCCTGCAAAGGTGGGAGGGTTTTTTTTTTGAGATCTCAAAGCAGAAAAGCTCATCTTGGAAAAATGAAACAGAAAAGCTTATCACCCCCTGCGTAATAAAAAGGAGGTTTGGGGATTTTCCAACACTTTTTGCCAAGCTGAAGGCAGATGTAAATTAAGAGTAGAATCTCAGGAACTAGTAACACATTTCTTGCTTGCTAGATTGTGTTGTAACAGCTCTTAAAGAAAGAAACGGGAGACTCGTTAAGCTGAATTGATTGCATGTGTGTGTCTGTGCCCTGCTGTTAAATCATTGATCAGGTGATTGGGATCACCTGTGGGATCAGTGGTAAGGATGTGTGAAATAACCTCAGTTCTTCTTTCAAAGCAACAATTCAAGTTTCTTCTCTCTGGGGCTCTGAGCCCTCCAGGCCTCCTCCTGCTGGGGCTGATGGCAGCAGGGGCTGGTGCCAAATCAGGGCCAGTCCTGGAAGGCACCACAGCTGCTGAAGCCTCTGATCACTGTCCTAAAATCTGTCCTGGATCATCCAGGGAAGCAGCACTGCTGGGAACTGCATTTATCCTCCTGAAGAAGGTGCTGCTGGGGCACATCCTGCTCTCCTGGCTCCTGAAGGTGCTCTGCAGGGTCCTGGGCTCTGCCAGCTCCCCTTGGCCTTCACCAGGGATGTTGCTGAGCCACATCAATCTGTCTCCTGCTTTGTTCCTCGAAGGCCCTTGGTTGTCCTCTTCCCCTGCAATTCCTAAGCAAGGCCAACACACAAAGTAAACCTGCATTTAGATTTTTCAGGGTGCTGGGTGCCAAAACCCTCCTGGGACAGGGGCAGCTGGGCTGTGCCTGTTGGGAAATGTTGGTGACTCACGGCTGACTCTTCATCCACAGAGAGCAGGAGTCAGTCCTGGCTCAGCTCTGCCCATTCAGGACCTGGCTCAGCTCTCCTCATCAGCCAGGAAAGGTTTTGCTGGGGCAGAGGGGAAGTGCAGCCCTGGGAAGGTGCCCTGAGAGAGCCTGGCAGGGGCTGACCCTCCTGGAACACCTCGTGGGATCTCAGGATCTCTCCTTTCAGAGAAGCAATCAGCCCTCAGCCCTCATCCACCTTCACCTTGGCAACTGCCTCTGGACTTCCAGGGGTTTTGAAATACAGATTTTTTGGAATGCAGATGTTTAGAAGCTGAGCTACTTCCCTGTGTTTCTCCTTCCCAGAAAGCTGGGAGAGACTCAGACTGTTCCTCTGAGGAAGAGGCTATTTCTGTGCTGTCCTTTTCCTTTCCTGATGCATTGTGCACTCAATTATTAAAACCCCTTTCCAGAACTGGGAAAGGAGGGGGCCAGAAGAAGGAGATGGAGTTTCTTTGCAGCTGGAAAGCAACTGTGTACAGTGAGAGAGCAGAGTGCTGCAGCCTCCTTTTCTAATTCATCTAGCCTTGGGCTTTTTGGTAGGTTTTGTAATTTTAGGGAGCTGGTGAAGCATGGAAGTGTAATGGAAATAATTCCAGCATTTCTGCTTGCCTGCCATAGGCTTCTCCAGCCAGCTGTGTTAGTGTGCAGCTGGCACAGAGCCCCCTCCTGAAACAACTCCACTATTTTTAGGCCATTGTAATATGAGTGAAGATATCCTGGGCAAGTATTGTCCTATAAAGTGATTCATGGAAAAGCTCCTGGGCAGTGAAATGCCAGTGGGAAAAATGACACTGGTGGTGCTTGGAGCAGGAGCAGGGAGTTCCTCACTGGGGGTGGGTCACAGAGCTCAGGGCTGGGAAAGCTCCAGGAGCATGGCTTGTCCTCATTTGGGTTGGAAGGACCTTAAAGCCCATCTAGTGTCACCCCTGCCATGGCAGGGACACCTTCCACTGTCCCAGAGTGCTCCAGCCTGGCCTTGGACACTTCCAGGGATCCAGGGGCAGCCCCGGCTTCTCTGGGCACCCTGTGCCAGGGCCTACCCACCCTCCTAGGGAAGGATTTATCCCTGAGCTCCAATTGATCAGGGAATTCATCCCTGAGCTTCAATCTGATCCTGCTCCCTCTCTGTTCAAAGCTGTGCAGGTAAAGGACACCCTCCCCTCCCCAGAAAATTGTTTAATCACCACCTGATTAATGTGAATAAGGCATGAATCTTCTTAACCTCTGGTTCTCTGTCACTGTCCTCGTTTGTTCCTCAGGGACAATGGGAGTTGCTGTTGGAAGGCTGGCGTAGGATTATCATGGAATCATTTAGGTTGGAAAAGACCTTTAAGATGGAGTCCAACCACTCACAGCTCTGCCATCAGTCTGCTGTGCTGAAATATATGGATATATGGATATATCTATATTTTATGTTGACAGCCCTGAAGGGCCTTTGCACAAAATTCATTTCCAAGGGGAGGTGTCACCCCAGCAGAGAGACTGATGGAATTCCAGAGGGAGCCTCTAATCCATTGGCCTGGAAAGGCACGCAGCAGTTTATCTTCTGCCTTCTGGTTTTCATACTTGATGGCAGCAGCAACATTTGGACTGCAAAGATGAAATACTGAAAGCTGTTTTTCTTGGATTTACTCCCAAGCATTCCAGTTGGTTTTATGGCTTCTGAAATGGAGTTCATGGTTCTTTTTAACCGGGCCAAGTTCAACCTTATGTTCCCATTTATCTGTTTTGCTGGTCTCCTAAACAGCGGATCTGAGATGGCAAATTCGTGTTTCATGGAAACCCAACTCCTGGCAGCTCTGGAGAGAGACTGGATATGGATCCAGACATGGATGGTACAGATCATGTGCACCAAAAAAAAGAAATGCTCAGAAAAATCCTGAAGTGTCCACATCAGATGCACAACCCGGCCACCTCCGAAGGGTGTAAAAATAGAACTGCAAACCACAGATCCCATCCACGCCCCTTCCCATCCGGTGGGATGAGTGTGCCACCACGTATTCCCAAGAAAAATATAGCTGAAAAGATGGAGCCATGTCCCAGAGCTTCTCCACGGTAGAAAGTTCTGGAGCCATCTCCTAGTGCTTCTCCAAGGTGGAAGGTTCTGGAGCCATCTCCCCACATTTCTCCCAGGTGGATGGTTCTGGAGCCATCTCCCCAAATTCTGCAAGGTGGATGGTTCTGTAGCCATCTCCCCACACTTCTCCATGGTAGAAAGTTCTGGAGCCATCTCTCAGTGCTTCTCCAAGGTGGAAGGTTCTGGAGCTTTTCCAGCAGCTGTGGCTGTCAGAGTTTAGTGCCCTACAAAAGGAGGCTGGGCTGTAACATGCAAATGCTTGTTTTGGAGCTTGTGGAGCTCGTGATCCTCATTCAGAGCCTTCCCTGGGATCTGTGCCTGGTAAACAGGAGGATTTTCCAGCTGGTGGAGCTGGTACAGACTTGCCTCAGGTTTTTAACCGTGTTGATGTGTTGCTCCTTGGCAGCCTCAGCTGCAGCTCCTCAGTGAGCCTGTTCCAGCCTGAGTCTGCCTGATGGAGCCTCACTCCCTCCTGGCAGCAGGGACCCCCTGGCAGGAACACCTTTCCAAGCAGCTGTACCCCAAATTGTCACTGTGCACACGTCCAGGAGGGGACGAGCTGCTGGTCTCGTGTGGATGTGTGACCTTGCCAAGCCACGAGCTCTGTGTGTCACTGGTGTGCATCTGCAGAGGCAGGAACAAGTCAGGGCAGGTGTGGAGGAGCAGGGGAGGGCTCTAAAATGTTCTGTAGGTGAGGAAGGGAGAGCTCCAAAAACCTTCTGTAGAACAACTGAAGCTAAACAAGACATACAGAAAACATCAACGCTGTTGTGTGGTTGGTTCTGAGTTTTTTTCCAGCTAGGCCAGCACAGCTCAACTTCAGTTTGTTAATTGTCCTCATAAAGGAACTTTGTGTCATGTTTTTTAATTCTGAGCCTCCCGTGTCCTTGCTGTTGCAGAGGAAAATGCAGAGATCACCCTGGATGTGTCGCTGGCCTATCGTGATGACATGTTCGATGACTGGGAGGAAATAGCACATGCCATAGAGATCAGGAAGCTGAAGTGCACCTTTGGCTCTCCAAAAGTAAGGAATTTGAAGGACAGTGGTGGTGGGGATGAGTAGGAGTTGTCCTCTTCCAATTATAGAACTGTAGAATGACCCTTTTCACAAAAAAAAAAAATTCCCCACTATCCAAACTGAACCTCCCCTGGCACAGCTTGAGGCTGTTTTCTCTTTTCCTGTCACTTTTTACATGGGAGAAAAGGCCAATCTCCTCCTGGCTCCCATCTCCTGTCAGGGAGCTGTGGAAGGTTCATCTCAGAAGGCTCCCATTAAAGCCTGAAATGTGAACCTGTGAGGCCAAACCTTCCTTACTCAGTGATCCTAACCATCAACCCCACAAGAAGTGTCCCTCAGGCAGTGTGTCACTGGAATTTGCAGCCAGGCTCCGGGTGTTCCCAGTGCTCCCAGCTGGAGGGCTCTGTGCCGTGCTGAGGTTGTGCTCCCTGCCCTTTCTGCAGACCGTGGAGTCCGAGGGTCGTCACTATGACTGTGACTTCCTGCCCTTCATGGAGATTGGCAGCGTGGCACACAAGTACTACCTCATCAACATCCGCCTGCCCGTCAACGACAGGAAGGGCATCAACGTGGGCATCGGTGAGATCAAGGACATCCGCCTCGTGGTGAGTGTCCTGTCCCTGCTCTGCCATCTGTGCCCGGGCTGCTGCAGCTCCTCTGCACCCACCACTCTGTCCTGTGCCCTCCAGAGCTGGCCTCTTCCCAAACCTCTGAGCTCTCTGTGTCCTCTGCTTCCCACCACAGTCTGCCTGGGATGCTGAGTGCTCCTCATGGATAGGAGCTAAGGAGGAGCAGGAGGCTTCAGAGGGGGGCTGGTCTGTCCTGGAGCTGGCTGTGGCCATGTGTGGGAAGGCTGGCAGTGATCCTTGCTCTGCCTGCCCTCCAGGCTTGGTGAGCAGGGATGCTTTTCCCAGCTGGAGCTCTCCCAGCACGGCTGTGGTGGCTGCAGACGGCGTTGGGAGGACGCGTGGCTGGAGAAACACGTTAATGAACCAATGTTCTTCCCACCAGGGGTGACTTGGCTCTATGAGGATCTCGTTATTTGTCTGGGAGTAATTCTGCCAGCTTTTTCCATGCTTTGTCAGAATTCCCTCTCTCCTTGGCCATGGAAGTCTGTTGGCATTTGTTCTCACCTGCCCAGGTGGCCTGGGGGCTCAGTGGGCACCCGTCCTCCGTCCATCATTGGCCAAACCTGGGACGTTCTTCCACGTGCCCTTCCTGGCACTCCACGAGGAGAAGCACAGGATGATGATGATGATGTTAAACCCTGTAACCCTGGTTTTCCTCAGGGCATCCATCAAAACGGAGGCTTCACCAAGGTGTGGTTTGCCATGAAGACCTTCCTGACGCCCAGCATTCTGATCATCATGGTGTGGTACTGGAGGAGGATCACGCTGATGACGCGCGCTCCCGTCCTGCTGGAGAAGTGAGTAGGGGCCCGTGGTGGCCCAGGGGACCCCTCTGAGGTGGTCACTGCTCCCAGGCAGAGCCCATGGTTGGGAGATAGGAATTGTCTCTTCTCCATCCCCTGGGATGCACACTGGGAGCTGGAGACCTCCACAGCTTCTCTTTTCTTTCCTGTTAAATCCCTGGAGGACAAGGAGCTGCTCTGAGGAGCGCTGTCCAAGGGGGCTTGAGGTGACACCTCAAGGTCGCACTGTCCTTGGTGGCAGGAGGTGACACCTCCCAAACAGTGCTGGATTTCCTTCTGTTGCTCTCCACGCACAGCTTTGGCTTTTGGGGGTTCTGTCCTTCCCTTGCACACTGACAGAGATGATGTTTGTGCCTCTCCAGGGTCATCTTTGCTCTGGGAATTTCCATGACATTCATTAACATCCCTGTGGAGTGGTTTTCCATTGGTTTTGACTGGACTTGGATGCTGCTCTTTGGAGACATTCGACAGGGCATCTTCTACGCCATGCTGCTCTCGTTTTGGATCATCTTCTGCGGGGAGCACATGATGGTGGGTACCACACCCAGTGGTTCCCAGCCCCACTTCCAGGAAAACCTGGCAGTTCCCTTGCTGATGGTTGGAAATGATGCTGTGGGGACTCACACCAGCTATGGGGATTTCAGGCTGACGTGTTTTTCCTTGTTCTCCTCCTCCCCACCTCGTGACCAGGACCAGAACGAGCGGAATCGGCTCTCGGGGTACTGGAAGCAGGTTGGACCCATCGCCGTGGGCTCCTTCTGCCTCTTCATCTTTGACATGTGTGAGAGGTGGGTGCAGCTGCACTGCCCAGCTCGGCCATCCCAGAGCAGAGGATCCTGCTCACCTCCTGCAGCAGGGAGCAGCAGTTCCACACCATGGCTGGGGGCACAGCCCCATCTCCCAGAGCCAGGAGAGGCTCCTGTGGGTGCTCTGAAGCGTGCTGGCTGTGGAAACACTCCCCACTTCACCTTCTCCTCACCCACATGGGAAAGCAGCATGGCTTTTCCCCTGCAGAGCCTTGGGAAAAAGTTCTTTTCACAGAGGGGGCTGGACACTGAACAGATCCCCAGGGAATGGGCACGGGATAACGCTCTGGGATTGTTGGGGTGTCTGTGCAGGGCAGGATTAGTGATCCTTGTGGGTTCTTCCAGCTCAGGATGTTCCCAGTTCTGTGATTCCCAGGCTGCAGAGTGGCCAAGGGGCCCTCTGAGCCCTCTGACATTAAGTGTTTTCTCTCCTCTCTGCAGGGGAGTGCAGCTCAAGAACCCCTTCTACAGCATCTGGACCACCGAGGTGGGCACAGAGCTGGCTGTATCCTTCCCCTGGTTTGTGGGAGAGGGAGGTGCACCCTCCTGCCAGGTCCCTGGGAGGTGTGGGCAAACTCTCTGCTTTTGTGGGGTGGCACTGCAGGAGATCGCTGGGGAACTGAATATAGGAATCACCTGGATAATATTTTCTAGGCTTTCTTGTTTGTGCCATTTTCCCTTAACTTCCTCTGCACAGATGGCCTTTATTATAGTTGCAGGGATCTGCCTGTGCCTCTATTTTCTCTTCCTGTGTTTCATGGTCTTCCAAGTGTTCAGAAACATCAGTGGGAAGCAGTCGAGCCTCCCTGCCATGAGCAAGGCTCGCCGCCTTCACTATGAGGTAAGGGTCCTCCTTGGGGTACAGGTTCCTTGTTTTTAAAAGATATTTTGGACCTCAGAGTCTGTTCTGAGTTCTCCCTTTATTCATAATCTCCTCATGCTTCCATTTCTCCTCCTCTCAATTTTTGTGTTTAATGGGAAGTCTTGCTAAGACCATCTGGTTTTTCATGATATAAATCTGGATTTTGGGGTCGTCATTTCCTTATAAAGTTGCTGGAGGGTCAAAGCACAACATGTTCCCCCCATTATCCCCATTTTTAGCCCATGATTTTGTATATTTTTCTGTCCTACCTGATTTCCCTGCTGCCAAATCCGAGGAACTCTCTCTCAGTGCTTCTACAGGGGTGCAAATATCCCCAAAGTCATTCTATTAAATTATGGTTGCTTCTTCTTTAAACAAGTCATTATCACTCATCAGGAATGCACATTAAAAAATTAGAAAATCTGACCTGAAAGAATTTGAAGCAGAAAAACTGAAGCAGTTTTTCCCTCTAGCAGGAGGGACAGGGGTTCAACTGCTGGTGCAGAGCTGCTGCTGCCACACTCCACATCCAAACACCTGGGGAGCAGAGATCTGGTGTGGAAGAATTAAATTAATAGTCCTTTGTTGTCGTGGTGTGGCAGGGTAATTACGCAGACGCTGACATTTCCACCTAAATTCCAGAACCAGGTTAAAATAACCCACGCACTCCCCCAAAACCAAAAGAATTTGTAAGTAAAAATGTAAAACCAGTGAAAGCAGGGGTGCAGGTGAAAGGAACTTCTGAAAACTGAACTAACATGATTACACAGAAGCTGTTTATTGTTTTTAATTGCTACCTTAATTATACATTTTTAAGACTACTGTTTACATTTTCACACATTGCTCAATTGGTTGATTGGGGTTTTTTACTTAAGTTTTACGAGGGTCTTTGGAAAAGTGATTGGTTAAAGTTTAGGTGGGTTTTTTTATTGAGTGTTTTTATTTTTTGCCACTAGTTTCTCAGTGTTTCAGTTTTTGATTTAGCTTGGTTGTTGTTTCAGCCGCCCTGAAGATTTTTCAGTTTGGTTTAGCACAACTGTTGATGAATTTTAGAGGATTTGGTAAACACACTTAGAGATAATTTGGTCGGGGCATCCTTGGGAACAAGTTATTCAGACACACTGAAACACAGGGGTTGTCGGAGTCTGGAATTATGAGAAATATTTCTTTGCATGTTTAAGAGATTTTAGGATCTCTGACAAACAGTGTTTTTAACCTTTGTTCATGGAAAAAAAGGACTTTTAGGCTCTGGAATGAAGCAGAGTTTTCAAGAGTGTGTATTAGACAGTAGAATAGTGTGTAGTTCATCACAGGGTGAGAATTTTAGATTTCTGGGGTTTTTAGGATGGTAAACAGGTGAAGGCAGGATGGAGAAAGCACATGGCTTTTGGGTTTCTTCTTCTTCATCATCTGACTCCATGTTCTGCTGTGAAGTGGCACATTATAGTTGGCTAGAATAGAGTTTAACCTTCTAACACCAATCATAGTTATTGGAGCAGTATTATAAATCCTGATTATGTGGATTGTAGTATAAATATCCACGCCACCCTGAGGGTGGGAGCATTAGAGCATTAGGTAGTTAGCAGTAGGGGCATTTGGTATTCGGGAGTGTGCCTTGAACTGACCTGCAATGAAAAGTTCTGCAGATCAGGAACAGAATGGAATGATAAGAAATAATAAATAATGAAGAGAAACATAAGAAGAAAAGACTTGCAGCCTCTCTTTCAAAATCTCTGGCTGAGGAAAACAAAATTGTACATTTTCGGGCACAGAAAAACAGCCGATTGACAGAGAGAAACACAAAAATATCTTTTATAAACCCGAGAAGGGGTGGTGGGCAGTGGGATGGCTAGCCAAGGAGTTGGTCTCAGAATCTCCATTCTGTGACAGCCAGCCAAGTTTTCCAGACATTGGAATCGCTGCAGCTCCCTCCCAGCCAGGCTGGGGGAGAGGATGAGTGTGGTGAGACCCCGAGCCCACGCCGAGACACCGACCCACCACGTGTTTGTTTTCCAAGAGCTGTCGGGGCCATCCCCTCCTGCAGCCCAGCTCACACAGACGTGCCACCTCTCCCACTTAATTAACTGCTGCTCAATCAGTCACTGAGCAAATGTCACGGAAAGGCAGCGCTGTCCAGACGTGCCCACCCCGCGCGGAGCTGCCGGCAGGAGCGCAGACGTGTGGGGAGCAGAGGATATGGGCTGTGCTCAGCACGGCACAGGAGTGGGTGGAGGTTGTTTTGCTTTGGGGTTTCGTGGGTTGGACCCTTGTTTTATTTTTTTTTTTTTATTTTTTTTATCCTCGTGTCTTGTCTATCCTAAAACCAAAAATGGGCTTGGTGGATTCTGTTAATGTGACCAGTGACATTTCTCTCTAAACAGGGGCTGATTTTTAGGTTCAAGTTCCTGATGCTCATCACCCTGGCCTGTGCAGCCATGACTGTCATCTTCTTCATCGTGAGCCAGGTGAGGGATGGCTTTGGGTTTCCCAGGACAGCATCAGCCGCCGCTTCCCAGCCGCTCCCGACGCCGGCACATCACTGCTCAGACAGGACTGGCCTGTTCTGAGCACATTTGATAACAAGTTGCTTTTGAAGAAGTTGTTTTCCTTTATTTGAAGCTCTGCTGTGCAGTTGCTGAGGCTGGAGCTGGCACCTTGGCTCCCAGGGAGCGTTGGGGCTGTGCTGTGCAGAAATCTGCCAACAGGCTTTAGTCATTTCTGAGAACTCAGCGAGAGGAAAATGTTTTGCTCACACTGAAACACTCGTGTGGCTTTTCCCTGGGCTGATTTTGCAGCCCTGCTGTGCCCAGCAGCAGCTGTACCTGTTTGTCCTGAGCTTTGGTGTCACCTCTGTACGAGTGAGCTTTAATCACTGCTGGAATCCTGGAGTCACAGATTGACTTGGGCTGGAAGGGACCTTAACATCCATCTCATGGGCAGGGACATCTTCCATTGTCCCAAAGTGCTCCAAGTCCCATCCAGCCTGGCCTTGGACACTGCCAGGGATCCAGGGGCAGCCACAGCTTCTCTGGGCACCCTGTGCCAGGGCCTGCCACCCTCCCAGACAGGAATTCCTTCCTGATATCCCATCCAGCCCTGCCCTCTGGCAGTGGGAAGCCATTCCCTGTGTCCTGTCACTCCATGGTGTTGTCCCAAGTCCCTTTTCAGCTCTCCTGGAGCCTCTTTAGGCCCTGCAAGGGGATCTGAGCTCTCCCTGGATCTTTTGCTTCTCCAGGTGACCACCTCCAGCTCTCCCAGCCTGGCTCCATGGCAGAGAGGCTCCAGCCCTCGGAGCATCCCCATGGCTCTTTTTAAGCTCCTTTAGTTTTCTTCTTGGCCTTTATGTTGTTCTGTAACAGAAAACAACATTGCAGCCTAAGCAGTCTGTGTATCTTCAAGGAATATTAATATTGATGATATTTTCATGGATGTTGACAGCCCTCAGCGTGTGGCAGGTTGGTGCTGTCAGCCTGGCTCCTCCTCAGCATTTCAATTCCCCCGTTATTCACGCTGGTTTTCCTGCTACAAAAGGTCTATTTTTAGCAGTCGGATGTTTTGGGATGTCAGTGGTGTCCCCAGGTAGTGCCCTTTGTGTGCCAATCTGTGCTGAGCACATGCCTGTGGCAGGGGGATCGCAGAGCACAGCGGTTCAGTCATGGTAAATGAGACATCAGAGCTGAAGAAGTCCTGAGGGAATCATTTTGTCAGGAGCACATTTCCCTGCAGACTGAGTCTGAAGAGGAGAATCCCAGCCTGACTTCTGCCTCACTGAACCTGTTACACTCCATTTCCTCCGTCCTGCTGAATTGATGCTGTTCTCACTGATTTACTCAGAGTGTGTCCGTGTGTCTTTATGGAATTTGCCCTTCCTGATGGCCTGTCCGTGTCTGTTTTCTCTGGCCAGGTGACAGAAGGCCACTGGAAGTGGGGGGACATCACCATCCAGGCCAACAGCGCCTTCTTCACCGGCATCTATGGGATGTGGAATCTCTACGTGTTCGCCCTCATGTTCCTGTACGCGCCATCCCACAAGAACTACGGCGAAGAGCAGTCCAACGGTAAATGTCCCCAAATCACCTGAGGGCTCTCGTGGGGACAAGGAGGCACAAAGCAGGGGATGCCTTCTGTGCCTTTCTTTTGGCCCAAGCGCACACTCAGCACCTTGAAAAGTTTTGCAGGTGATGGTTTGGGTTTCCAAGCATTAATGAATTAATAGCTGGGTTAGACAGGTTTGACTTTAAGCCAAGCCTGGCTGGAGCCTTTGGGATGGGTTTTGTGCCTTTTAGCATTGCCCAGGTGGAACTGTGTAGCTCAGATGGAGGGATGAGGAGTGGAGAAAATAGACCCTTCTGTCAGGGAGTTATGCAGAGCCAGATGGTCCCACCTGAGCCTCCTTTTCTCCAGGCTGAGCCCCTTTCCCAGCTCCCTCAGCTGCTCCAAACCCTTGCCCAGCTCCATTCCCTTCTCTGGACATGCTGTGGCCCCTCAATGTGTTTCTTGTGCTTCTATTTAAATAACTGCAAATAAAATAAGTTAGAGGAAAGTCTCTGGTTTGTGGCTCAGGCAGCTGCAAGGCTGGAGGGAATAAACTGGATCTTTTCCTTTCGAATAGTCCCCTATTTTATTGTGAGGCCGCACTGATGGAACACATCTGTTTCTCAGGTGACCTGGGGGTGAACAGCGGGGAGGAGCTGCAGCTCACCACCACCATCACCCACGTGGATGGCCCCACGGAGGTCTACAAGCTGGCTCGGAAGGAGGCTCAGGAGTGACACGGAGGTGCCTCAGCAGGGACCTGCCTGGGGTGGGGAGCAGAGGACACACGAGTCCCTCTGGCTGGAGACCTCTCCGGCCGCGGCCGCTCCTCGAGCCCCTCTTCCCTGGTGCATTCACAGAGCAGCCACAGCGAGCAGAGCATTTGTAACTCTTTACTATGGTGTAGTTATTCCTGGGGGGAGGGCTGTGTATATTGTGTTACACTCGGGCACGTAAAACCCTGCTGGAAGGGCACTGAGGTTGCAAAGTCGCAGGTGGGATGTGGGGCCGGGGCAGAGCTGCTGTGGGGCTGGTTTGATTTTGTTGGGTGTGCTGGTGCATAAAGGTGCTGCAGGGAGCTCAGGCAGGAGCACGTGCTCAGTACTCGGGGTTTGCTCCTGTGTGTAAGGTGTTGGTTGCGGGGGGGGAAGCTTTGTTGTAAAAACATTGAATTCCACCACTGTAGCTGTACTGACCCTTGTGTGAGTCTTTGGTGCAGCCCTGCAGCCACCCTCTGTGGCTGGATGAAGCACAGCTGGGAGAGGAGTAGGCTGTTAGTAAGGCTTTAGTAGAAGCAGCGACAGCTTCTTCAGCAGGCTTTACAACTGTTTGCTGAATGTCCAGCCTGGACACTGAGCTGAGTTGCATGAGAACAGAGCGCTCCTGACCCAAGTTCCCAGCTGGCTGATCCCACAGCCAGCTCCTCCCTGTTCTCAGTCCCTTTGGCTTCCCGTGCTTTTGTGGCTTCCTGCACCTTCCCCTTTTGTTACAGTGCGTCCTTGGGAGCTGGGCAGTCTCGCTCTGTGCACTGCCAGGCTGGAGCAGAGCTGGATTCTTCCAGGGATTATCGGACTTGAAAGAATCCGCTGGTCACGCACTAATGTGGATCTTTGCTTTCCCAGAGCAGACGCAGGCACTGGGCTCGCTCAGCCCCGTGCTGGGAAGCCTTTGACAAAGAGAGGGGAGTGGGAACTGATCTGAGCTGGAGGCTTGAGCTGAGCCCTGCTGGGACCAGTTCAGAGAAGTGAATGGTGGGGAAGGGTCTGTGCTGCTCAGGGCACATCTTCCATGGCCTGGAGCGTCCAGAGAGCCTCACGAGCTGGCAGGAGTAAATGTCTGTGTTAACTGCTGGTAACTTGTAACTCACCCTCACCTTCTGGCCTTACAAGAATCTTTGCTGCTGTGTGTTGCTGAAGGGTTAGAGAAGGGAAACTCATTCCTGTCAGCCCAGGTACCATCAGGATTCCAGGTACCATAACATAATTTATTCTTTTACCCTCATCCATTTATTAAAGCTCGACACTATGGAAAAAGAGAGGGTGGCACCACAAGCTCACCTCCCATGGGTTTGATGGCCAGGCCCCCCAAGCTGTGCACCATCACCTGGGGCTCCTCCAGTCAGGATGTGCCACACCAGGCAGACCCCTCTGCTCCCTGTGTATTAATTGGAGCTCCTACTGGATTTTCTTAAAGCGATTCTGTTTGTTGTGTTTGCCCTCCCCAGGACCCTGGAGGCAAAGCAGGTCCATGCAGTGTTCCTGCTCGTAGTAGTTACTCCATTACAAAGCGAATTAAATCAACGCACATCCCTGTAACCCCGGAACATTCCCAGCTGAACACTCGACTTTGCAACTTTACCATCCCTTTTCCCTTGGGTTCTTACGTGATATTTATGTTTTTCCCATAGCTGTGTCCGTGGGTTCTTTGCCAGCTTAGACTATAGCATTGCATTTTGTAAAGGCTTCCCACGAACGGGGAGCTGCAGCTTTCAAACCAAATTTTGTGTCAAACACTAACAATTTGTTTACGGGGCGGGTGTACGTGTGCGTGCGTGTGTGGGTTTTTTATTTCTTCATTCCTCAGCCCTACTCATAGGTCTCGGAAATAGTCCCTGGGTCTTATTAAAATATATCCTTTTTTTTTGTTTGTTTGTTTAGGTTGAGTTCAGTTTTTACAGAATGCTTTAAGCAACCTGGAAAACACGTAGTTTTGTTAATTTAAATAAAATATACAATATTGTGGATTTGTTGTTGGAATTTCTCCTCATCTCCAATCTCCTCTGGCAGTGGGAAGACATTCCCCCTTGCCCTGTCCTTCCAGACCCTCATCCAAAGTCCATCTCCAGCTCTCCTGGAGCCCCTTTAATTATTTAAAAGCATTCTTAAGGTCTCCCTGGAGCCTTCTCTTCTCCAGGCTGAACAACCCTGCAGGTTTTCCTTCCTGTCCCTGCTTGCCAGCCTTGGAGTTGTCACAGCTGTGCTGTGACCTTTGTGTGTTGGCCATCACCCCACTGCAGCGTTGATTTGGGCATCACCCTCCATCTGCTGCCACATTTCAGGGTGCTGCTGCCTCCTGCTCGGAGCCTGCTCTCCCCATGTTGTCTTGCTGTCTATAATCCAGGGAAAATAAATTTAAAGAAAATAGTTGGTCTCTTCTCCCAGGGAACAAGTTCAGGACAACAGGAAACAGCCTCAGGTCGTGCCAGGGGAGGTTTGGATTGGACATTTGGGAAAATTTTTTCATGGAAAGAGTTGTCCAGCCCTGGCACAGCTGCCCAGGGCAGGGGTGGAGTCCCCATCCCTGGAGAGATTTGAAAAGCGTGTGGATGTGGCACCTGGGGACATGGGGCAGTGGTGGGGGAATGACTGGACTCAGTGGTCTGAGAGGGCTTTTCCAACCTAAAAAATGCCATAATTCTTTGTCTTGCACTTAGGGAGGAGTGGCAAATTTGATGAAAACAGACAAATTCAGTATCAAGAACCTGAAGTCTCCTTGCAGGAGGGGCTGCTGATCAAACAGCACCTGAGAGAGGCTCCTGGTGTGAGTTTTAGGCAAAACCCGTGACTCCGTTCCCGCTCTGGCTCCTGCCAGGCCACAGGCAGTGCAGCTCTTTGGGGCTTAATGAGTGTCAAAAGAGCGAATAAATGAGATTTCAGTGCCTGTAGAATTGCCAACCCCTCCTTTCCCGGGCGCATCCTGCCCTGGCAGGGCTCTGCTGCCACCTGCTGCCATCAGAACCCGGCTCTCGGCTGGACTGAACACAAACCAGCGATCCCCCATCCACGAAATGTGGGGAATTTGGGGACGTGTAGGAGCCACGACTGCCTGCAAGGTGCTGCTCGGGGTCCGGGCTGTCCCTAGAGCTTGGTGAGAACAGGCAGGAATGGGAAAAGCCACCTCAGACTGTCAGGGGTTTCCTCCTTATCCTCTTTAAACCCACTTCCAGCAGCTCCAAACAATTTGTGTGTTGTGGGATGCAAACACGTCCCCTCTCCCACCTCAGATCCTGCAAGATGTTTTTTGGGATTTTGTTAGGACTGGGTGCACTGCTGGGGACAGAAAGGCAGGAGATGGAGCTGCAGATGACTTCCAGTTCTGGTTATCATGACAGTCACCTGCTCCCGACGGAGGGACAGCGTCAGCGAGCTTTTTGGGGGAAAATAAGCGACGAGCAGCAACAGCTTTATTTTTGGAAGGTTTTGATCTGTGGTGGGCACATGGACGTGTCACGGGTCTGCTTCCCACTTAGCACCTGACACCACACTGTGCAAGAGCTCTTAGAGTTCTTCCCTTGTCAAACAGAGCCTATTATAGGAAATCAATCCCAGCTTCAAGCTTTAGATCTGGAGGTTTAAATAAAACACCTCTTAGAAAGAACCATTGGAAAGCTTGGAAACTATCTGAAAATGGGATAGCTGAGCAAAAGTGGCTAGCACAGAGAGCAAATTAGCTACTCATTCCTAGCCAGCATTTCATTGTGGCTAATAAATACCTCATAAACACCAGAAATGGTGGTTTAGAAATATCCCATAAACACCAGAAATGAAAGTTTGTAAATCTGCTCTGAAAATCCCCAGTAATGATGGGATTCAGGCAAAGTGAATGGCTCACAGGTTGAGCCAGTCATCCTGCCTGGAGAGACAGGAATTGTAAAAGCAGATGTAAGATGAACAGGAATTTTTTCCAGCAAAAGGAAGGTGAGGGGTGATCCCTGATCCCACGTTGACCCCACTGATACTGGACTTTCACAGTCCTCCTTCATTCCCCTATTTTCATTATTATGATTATTAATTCAGACAGGTACTTTCAAAGCATCTCAGTACAAATTGGCACCTTACTGGCTTTAGAGAGGCAACTGCTTTTTTAAGGTCCTGGGTTTAGTTCCCCTTGCATGGGGATGGATTTGGTCCAAGCTCTGTCTCAGGTATTTCGGCCTCATGATTTTGAAGACTGAAACTCCTCTGGTGTTTTTTTTTGTTTTGTTTTGTTTTGTTTTTGTTAGACAAGAAAACTCTACAGCAGTATGAAATAGATCTAAAAAGATACTTTTTGTTGGTCTGGGATAGGAGCATTACAAGGCTGATAGAAGTGGGTTTAAATAGGACAATACCACAGAGCTAGGAACGCAACAAGGATCGAGAAATAAGAAATGATAACCCGGAAAACCACAAATGGTTTGAGAAGAATGAGCTTGGGGAAGGACTGGGAAATGTTCTTCCACAAGTGCTGATTTCAGCACAGTTACTGAGTTGTTTTTATGAATTTCTTTCTCATCTTGGGAGTTCTGCCAGATGTCCTTGTGGTCCATAAATCCTGCATTCCAGTGCCCACTATCAATGGTTCATCTTCTTCTTAAGCTTTGTTAAACTCCCCCAGGTCTGAGAGCAGAGAAACATGTCCAGCCCTAACCTTAACAATTCTACCAACAATTCATTTGTTTTTTTAATACATGGGCATCACTTAGAGCTTGTTGGCTGCTGTTTCACACATT
>JAGMWU010000114.1:25899-53422 GCA_018697195.1 Certhia americana | reverse complement strand
AGGGAGCTGGGAAGGGAATGGAGAATCCCTGAGGGAGCTGGGAAGGGGCTCAGCCTGGAGCAAAGGAGGCTCAGGAGGAATTTCTGGCTCTGCACAAGTCCCTGCCAGGAGGGAACAGCCAGGGGGGATTTGGGATCTGCTCCCAGGGAACAGGGACAGGAGGAGAGGGAACAGCCCCAGGCTGGGCCAGGGGAGGCTCAGGGTGGACAGCAGCAGGAATTTCCCCATGGAAAGGGTGGTTAGATATTGGAAGGGGCTACCCAGAGTCCCCAGAATCCCTGAAGGGATTTAAAAGCCACGTGGATGTGGCACTTGGGGGCACAGGTTTATCAGTGCTGAGGGAATGATTCAACTGGATCATTTTAGTGGATTTTCCAACCTAAACAATTCCATGATTCAAAGCTTCCTTTGGTTGCCATGGGACCAAGACTGCGTGGCAATGGAGGTGCTGGGGTGCTCCTGGGGGTGTCTTAGTTTGGAAACTCAAACCAGCTGGGGAACAAGTGACACCTGCTGTGTTTGCCTGTCATGCTCTGTAAATAATCTGTGTCTCAGGTGTGCAGCTCAATTGTACTGTAAATTAAAACTGTAATAATAAATAAATTATATAATTGGCTGTTCCCATATGAACTGGGCTAACCCGGTTTGTGTGTGTGCCATCTATCATTCTTATAGGAAGGGAAATTAATTTCACTGGAGTGGATGTTGTGTTTTGTAGTGAGGATATATATTGGAAGGATTGAATAAGTGCAGTTTAGAAAAGTGACAGACCTGTAGTTTTTCAGTTGATCTTTTGATGAAGGCCGTTCAGGTGAAGCCATCTGTCAGCAGTGAAGAAGCAGCTCTGCTGTCTAATGAAACTGCTCTGGCCCTACCTGCTGTTTCCAGCAGTGCTTTTCCAGGAGCTGGTGACAACATGTTTTTTTATGGAGCTGTTTATGCATCCTGTAAACCTTTCAGCTTGGAGACATGCCCTGACACATTGTCCGTGGCTGGGGAGCTGGATGGGAACTCACAAATAATTCTCAAGTTGGTTGTTTTATTCCCTTTTTCACTTTGTTCTGCCCCAGAACTCTCTGGTTTTCTGGAACGTTCTTCACAAGGTCAGATGTGGTGAGACAAGGTCATAGAAGATGCTGACACAACTTGTTGAATTGCTTTTAATGCCTCTATAGTGTCTTCTCAGGATCAAAGTTGTTTGTGGAAATTCCCTTTGGGATATCCCGAAGGAACCCCCAGACCAGCTCTTTCCTGGGTAGCTGGTGACGGCTGAGACTGTGAGGGCAGTGAGTGACTTTGAACTGAATCACAGAATCGTGGAATCAGTGAGCTTGGAAAAGCCCTGCTGGATCATAAAATCCAATCTATGCCCAATCCCCACCTTGTCACCCAGCCCTAGAACGTCACATCCAGCCCTTCCTTGGATGGAGACTCCACCATCTCCCTGGACAGCCCATTCCAATGTCCATCCTTTCCACAAAGAAATTCTTTTCCTCTCTTCGACACTGAATTTCAAGCATTTCTCAGTTAGTGCCCCTGATTTCCATACAACGCTCGTTGACAGGCTTGAGGCAGTTCCCTTCCCGAGTTCGACGAACAAAATCAGCGTCAAGAGAAAACACTGGGGAGGAGAATCACGAACAGCTCCTCTTGCGAGAGAAAAATGTGAGCAGTAGCTGGAGTGTCCACCCACACATGTATTTTAAAAACAAGCAGACAGAATATTGCTGTATTCCAATTCCTCTTCCCAGAGCAAAGCAGGCTCATGATTAATGGAACAAACAGCTCGGAATAATAAGCAATATTGCTTTATATGCATGGTCCGTAGCCACGAGGTACCCGGTGCACTCCAGAAGAGTAAAAGCTCGTCTTAATCATCGCCTGCCTCCTCTGCAGTGTCTGTTGCGTAAATTAGGGACATCAAAAGCTTTGGAGAGCTAATGAAAATGCTAAAGAGGCTCCAGACCAACGGCAGCGTGGCAGCCTCCTGCTTAATGGTGTTGCTTCATGCCAGGCTAGATCTGCCACCCCTAATTGTTTCCTTTTTTCCCACTTTGGGGAAAAACGATGACATCAAATCTTGTTAGATGGGAGTACATTTAATAATGCAGAAAGGATGGAGGAGCAGAGGAGGGAGGGGAAGGCAGCATTGCTGTGGCTCGGTTGGGTTTGTTCACAGTCCCGTGGTGGTGGAGCGGAACCTCGCTGGCACAGCTGGGCACTGGAACAGGGTCTGGCTTGGGCTGCTGCCTCCATCCCATCTGCTGCTCTTTGTCCTCTTCACCCTTCCAGCAAGTCTGAAAATTAGAGGGAAAGGAGTGATTGTGTTTTCCTGGATTAGTACAGAACCAGAGTCTTCCAACCCAACCATCCCAACTGCTCCTCCTGTGGCCCTCAGCTCTTATCCGGGTGGGAAGGGGGGTGTGGGGTCCCACCAGAGCCCATCTCTTGGCAGCCTGTGTTGAAAACTTTCTCCAAGCCTTGAGCAGAAGGCAAATGCAGCTGATCTGCTGTGAGAGGGGCTTTTCACAAGGGGGATTGGACTTAAACTGAAGAAAAGCAGGTTTAGATTGGATATTGGGATGGAAATTCTTCCCTGTGAGGGTGCTGAGGACCTGGCACAGGTAGCTCAGAGAAGCTGTGGCTGCCCCTGGATCCCAGGAAGTGTCCAAGGCCAGGCTGGACATTGGGGCTTGGAGCAGCCTGGGATGGTGGAAGGTGTCCCTGCCCACCAGCTACAGGGCTAAAGGGCTGTGGTTTTCCTACACCTGGATACAGGTGCCCACAGGTACCTCCTTCAAAGCATTGCTCTGAAGCCTCTGTCATGGAGAGCAGCAGGGAGCTTTCCTTTCATAGCTCAGTGATGCATTTGTGTCTTTCAGACTAAAAATATCTATCTAGCTGGAGAGATGAAAACACTTCTCTCCTACGTTATGGTTTTCCTTTGTTCCTCCATGTTTTCCTCCAACCCCTGCATCCCATTATCTGCCTCAGGCTGCCCGTGGGTGAAGGATGAGCAGCTCACACCCAGGCAGTGAAAAATCCCTCCTTGGAGGGAAAAACCCATCCATCACATGGAGTCCTTGGATCAAGACCAAGGTCTCATCTGGGATGGGAGTGATGAAAAGGCTTCTGCCAGTGCTGGCTGCCCACATCCTGCTGCCCACATCCTCCTGACTGCTTGGAGCATCCTTTGAGCAGGGATGGAGCAGATCCCAGCCTGCACCCACATGGGTGTCCATATGGACCTGCTGGGATTGATTGGAATGTGCTCCTTGTGCCCCTGAGGAGGAGCACACCTGAGCTGCAGCACACAGGTCTGCTCCTGGTGGTCCTGATGTGTCATTTCAACAACATAAAGCCCAAAAATAGGGAAGAAAATCCATAAATAAGGGAATGTTCGTGCCAAGAGTGTTTTAGCCATTTCTGCTGTCAGATGCTTTACCAGCTGGCCAAGCTGGAACTAGGGGAGAGTGGCTGGTTTTGTGATTATCTGGAAAGATGAGCCAGAATATGGCTCAAAAATGGGAAATATTTCAATGAACTGTAAGAAATTACTGATTCCCACAGGCATAATTCCAGGCATTGATTCATTTGGTTAATTTTTAGTGGAAAAATAAGTCTTTACATCCAAGAAAGAGGATGCTGAAGGGTGGCTGGTGTTTGTTGTGTGGAAAGCAAGGATATTTGGTGTTTTAATAATTTTTGTTGCATTAATGATTGCTCGAAACAGCCTTAGCAAGGCTCTTCCTGGGACTGTTCATCACACGTGCTCCTTTGGACAGCCTTTTCCAGGGAAGGCTGGGTGTGGCAGCCCACGGACAGGGATTTAAGTGAGACAGGGATTTAAGGAATCCCTTTGTGGAAGGAATACATGATAAATAATAAAGGAAAATAAGCATTGGAGGCGTTCAGACCATATTCCATGGGGGCTGGTTCTTTGGGACAAGGGTGGGAAAAGCGACAGGAGCCTGGGCTCCTGTTCCTTCTGCAGTGACATGGGAGGGAATGGCAGCTGTTGATGTAGCAGGGATGGAGATGGGAAAGCAGGAGCTGCTCCTGGCCAGGCACACGGTGACAGGCACAGGAGAGGAGCGATGAGGGATGACTCTCCTGGAAATCACATTGTCTCCTGCACCTCCGGTTCTCCCACGCGGAATTTGATTTCTCTTCTGCTCCAGAAAAAACCTTCCTCGGCTGCTGGCTGTGCACAGCTGTCTGCTGGGTTTGGGAAGTCCTTTTCTGGACTCTGTGCTCAGGGATAATCCCATGATTGCTAGGAGAACCCAGCAGGACAACGAGCCCACCCCAGCCTTTAACTGGGACCGAGCCCCCGGGTGCTCCCAGCTAATTTCAGCATTATTTCCCCTCTGCATTTCTGGTTAAAGTATCAACTCAGCAAAGCCAGCAAGCCCAAATTCCCATTCTGCAAAGTTCCTGGGAAAACCAAGTCAAAATTCCTGTTCAGCACAGATCCTGGGGGGAAATCACTGTTTTGAGGGGGAATATACATTATACATGGTATAATTTTGATGATTTTTGTCCAAGAATTGAGCTTCTCTGCTCTGCCTGCCTCCTTTTCAGGATCATCAGGGCTGGGAGCGATGTTGCTCATTTTCTCCAGCACCACAGATTTCCATGATCCGCCTGGGAAAGCCCCCTGAATTCATTCAGTGAATCCCCCACCTCCCTGGAAAGGCACACAGAGCATCCAAGGTGGGAAGGAGCAGCACTGTCAAACAGGCAGAAGAAATCTGATTTTGCTTTCTCTGGCCAAAGTGCACCCTGAGAGCAGAGCTGCTGCAAAACCTCCCTGGCTGTGCATTGCAGGCAGCCCTTGGCTGAACTCTGAACCTCGTCATGCAGGAAATAACGAGAGTTCACAGAGATAAATGAGGGGGGGGACAGGATTCCACCCTGGATACTGCTCCCAGTCCCTCCCAGTATCTCACCTCCAACATGGTTTGGGTCGGGAGGGACCTTAAAGCCCCTCCAGTGTCACCCCTGCCATGGGCAGGGACAAATTCCACTGTCCCAGGCTGCTCCAAGCCCTGTCCAGCCTGGCCTGGGACATTCCAGGGATCCAGGGACAGCCCCAGCTGCTCTGGGAGTTCCTGGGCCAGACCCTTATAGGGAAGAATTCCTTCCCAATATCTAAGAGTGAGTGCCCTGATCTAGGATAATGCTACAAAATAATAATAATAATAATAATAATAATAATAATAATAGTAGTAGTAGTAGTAGTAGTAATAAACATGTACGTGTATCTTTGTGTTTGTAGGAGAAGGGGAAACCCGTGCTTTTATCACCGGGATCCAAAGAACTCAGTCCTGCCCTCAGACAAAGGTGAGACATCCACTGGGTGAACGTCTGAGAGGGAACAAAAGGAAGGAAAAACAGGAAATCCCCTCTTGCTGAGTCTTTATCCCGCCCCTTGTGGAAAGGAAAAGAAATGTTTAATAGAGAAAATACAAAGTTCAAACCAGTGTGCCCTCCCAGCGGTGTCCACTGCGTGTCCCAGTGTTCCCAGTATGCCCAGTACAAGCCCCAGGCCAACTGGCTGGAATGGGAGAGGAGCCCCAGAGGAGCTCCAGGGAACCCCGAGGAGCTCCTGCTTGGATCAGGGAGTGCTCATCTGGGAGTGCTGCACTGCGAGGCCACAGGCACTTAATTAACTTTGGCTAATTAAGCTCTCGGTTAGGACTGAATGGTGGGAAGCTGCTGCTTTAGCCCACGAGAGGGCAACGCTTCCCGCCTGGTTGGGAAAAACTGGATTTCGGTATTTTTAATTAGGAATCCAACGAGGAATTCCTTCTCTTTTACCAGTTTTCCTAAAGGTTTTGGTTGGGTTTTTTTTTTTTTTTTTTCATTAGGGCATAATACAGGACAAGGTCCTCCTGTTCGGGACAAGGTCCTCCTGTGCATCCCGGTGTTCCCAGCTGGAATCGCAATAAAGAGGAGCCGAGCAGACTGGTGATCCCATCTCCTCTCCCATAAAAAAACTGCTGCGGAGACAGGCTGGAGCCGGGAGAGCCTGGCAGCGCTGGGGACAGCGACAACCCGGCCGTGCTGGCATTGGGCAAAACCATGGAAAAGAGCAAGGAAAGGTTTTCCTGCTGCTCTCAGGGCAGGGATGCTCCATGGGGACACGCTCCGGGCAGAGGTGGTGATGGGGATTAGCACAGCATCTTCCCCAGTTTGCCTGGAATTCCAAGGAATCTCAGACTGGTTGGAGTTGGGAGTGACCTTAAATCCCATCCCATTCCACCCCTTGCCATGGGCAGGACACCTCCCACTCTCCCAGACTGCTCCAAACCCTGTCCAGCCTTGGGCATTGCCAGGGATCCAGGGGCAGCCACATTTTCCCTGGACAATCTGTTCCAGGGCCTGTCCACCCTCCTTTTCCAGCCCTTTTCCCTCCTGCAGCTCCCAAGCAGGAACCCCTATTTAAATTTTAATGCACACCCTCCCCTGCCTCTGGAGACAAATGTATTCCCAGGATCAAAGCCCCACAAGCAGAGACACGCCGGGCTCGTTCGGGCAGCAGCCAAGCCTCTGCAAATTCCACATCTGCCCCTCCCTGGGCCACCGCCACAACCCCTACTCCCCAAAATTCCCAGGATATCCATGCTCCAACCTCTCCCTCCCGCCGGATCCTCTACCAACATCACCCCCTGAAACACCGCGTGTGCTCCGATCCCTCGGGGGCACGCCTCAATCCACCCTTCGGAACGGGAAAAACCGGATTTAGCCGGGGAATTCTGCAGGGATTTGGGATACCCGCGTGGCCACGCCCACCATCCACATGGCCCCGCCCACTCCCCGTTCGGGGAGGGGCGTGGCCACGCGGGGAGTGGGCGGGGCCGGAGGGGAACGGGGCGTGGCTTAGCTCGGTGGGCGTGGCCTCCGCTCCCGCTCCGGTCGCCCGTGGAGACACCGGGAGCGGCGCTCGGTGAGTACCGGGATCCCGGGAGGCCGGGACAGGGGGGTTCCCACCGGGAATAGCGAGCTCTGCCACCCGCCCCAGCCCTCCCGACCCCGCGGGGACAACGGGAAGCGCCAGCCCGGCCCCTTTGACCGCCGGGCCTGGCGGGGCGGGCCGGGCCCGAGCGGTGCCTGCCTGGTTTTAGGGTTGGACTTTTTGGGTTTTGTTTTATTTTTCTGATTCCCCCCCCCCCCCCCCCCTTGATTTTTTGTTGTGCTGAGGAGGATTCCCGGCGGGAGGCAGCTGCGATGTGGTTCAACAAGTAGCGTGTGGCGCGGGAAGGAGACAAAATCTGGTTAATTATGTAAAAAAAACCCCAAAACTCCTTAATTAGGCAAAAATAATTCTAAAATAGGCGATTTTTAATTCCTTTCCTTCTCTTTCTTGCTTCCTTCCCACCTCCTTCCCTCCAGACCTTCCCCGATGGATACCCAGAGCTGGCAGCTCCAACTACACGGGGGCCGTGCCAGCTTTCAGCTAAATCCTTTAAATTTTACCAATTTTAGTATTCCCAGCCGTCAGGCTATGGGGTTTTCCTCGGAATCACGGAGCTCTGCTTGACCGAGGAAGTTTCCCACGTGCGGGGAGCTGTGGGATGAGTGTGGGAAGGAGCTTAATTAGTGGGAAGCGTCATTATTCCAGTGTTGATACTGAGATTACACACCCTGTTGCAGTAAGAAGTTTCCTTGGAATCATGGAATTGCAGAACATCCTGAGTTGGAAGGGACCCACACGGGTCATCGAGCCAAACTCCTGGCAGTTTTTAGTTCCTTTAGTAACTTTCAAATTGTGATTTTTCTATTGCAAGCTTAAATTCTTGACTTTTTTTGGGAGGTGGGTGAGGAAAGAGGGTTTTGATACTTGGTGTTTTTAGGAAGGAGCTGGAGCTGTGGGTTTAGGTTGGATATTGGGAAAGGTTCTTTGTGCAGGGGGTGGTGGACGCTGGACAAATCCCCAGGGAATGGTTCCAGCCCTGAGGATGTCAGAGCTCAAGGTGAGATTTTGGGATTGTCCTGGACTTGATCCTTGTGGGTCCCTCCCTGCTCAGGATATTCTGTGATTCTAGGATTTAATGAGTGTGGCACATCAAATGGAATTCCCAGCAAACTGCCAGGTGATTGATTACCCGGGGGTTTAATTGGTTTAGAACCCACAGGACCAGGGACACCTTACTGGTGTGTGTTTGGGGTGTAAATTGGTTGAGAAACTCAGTTCTGGGAGTAAAGGCTGAGTAGTGGACAGTGGCAGGATTTTGTGCAGCTCGGTGCCACTAAATGAGATTGAGGGATTAGTGGGGAGTTAATGACTCCTCAATCCCGTATTTCATCCCAGCGTGGGATGCACCACAGCATTTGGGATAGCTCTAATCAAGGAGCAATCAATTCCAGAGAGGAACAATGCACAGGCTCTGATGCTAAGGGCGAGCTTATTCCATAATCATCCAGCTGATGGAGGATTTTTCCTTGAAAGATTAATTTTTCCTGTTATCCTGGAGGAGTTTCTTGGGCTCCCAGGCAGCAGAATAACTGATCTCTCATGTCTCACTGGTGTTAAATCAAATCATTGAGTTGTGCTGTAGGCTTTAGATTTTTTTAATATTTCAAATATAATGTCTCTTTGTCAATATAATAACTTTTTAACTACTGAAAGTTCTTAAGTTTTTAGGTTCTGTTGCTAAAAAGACTCAGAATATTTAAACCAGGTTTGTGTTGAGTTCTCTGTAGTAGGTGACACAGTAGAATTATGGAATACCAAATGGTTGGGGTTGGAAGGGACCTTAAATCCCATCCAGTGCTGTGGGCAGGGACATCTCCTGCTATCCCAGGCTGCTCCAGCTTGTGTCCAACCTGGCCTTGGACATTTCCAGAGATCCAGGAGCAGCCCCAGCTGCTCTGGGCACCCTGTGCCAGGTCTGCCCACCCTCCCAGGGAACAATCCCTTCCCAAAATCCCATCCCTCCCTGCCCTCTAGCAGTTTGAAACCATTCCCTGGCCCCTGTCTCTCCCTGCCGGTTTAAAAAGTCCCTTTTCCCTCTTTTTCCTGTGGCTCCACCATCCCTGCCAGAGTTGCTGGAATGCTGAGTGGAAGATGCTGAACACGTCAGCTCTGTGGGGTGGGAAACTTGCTCCTTCCCTGCACAAAATCTTCCCAAATCCCAGGGGATCCCTCTCTGATTCTGCTCCGTTGCGAAAGCGAATCCACGTTGCTCCAGAAATCCGTGGAGCAGCCCCATAAATCCTCACCCTCCGCCCTTTTTCCCTTTGTCCCCTTTGCCAGAGCAGAGATCACTGCAGGGGGTGGAGGGAATCATTTCCAGAGCTTTATGGTTATCAAGGGAAACACTACCACAGCCTTGGAGCCGTATTCCAGGGAGGATTGAGTTGCTGCAACTCCATCTGTGCTTACAGAAACCATGGGAATGGGGGAAGGCTGCTGGGCCCTGTATCCTGGCACAGAAATCCCCCAGTGCAGGGGCAGGAATTGGAGGGAAACTCCATTAATTGGGATGGAAACCCCCCCCAGTTCTTGAAAGTCGTCATGGATACACTTTTTCTTGGGAAATGAGAGCTGCAGATGTGTGGTGGCTCTTGGGATTCCTGCACTGTGCAGCTATTTGGGGAATTTTGCAATATTACACAGCCGGGGCTCGTCTTTCCAAACCTCAGTGTTGGACCCACATCATTTCTGCTCTCAGGAATAACCCGTGGGGGGCAGTGGGGTGTTTGGAAGGGTGGGACAACACTGATGACAGGAGCAAAAACGTTTCCACTCCGTGTTTTGCAAGGATTGATGAGACAGAGCAGAGGCTGTGACAGAATTCCTCAGGGTGGCTGGGTTGTGGTGGCATTCCCCATGGGATTTTAGGGTGGGAGGTAGAAGGAGGAAGGAGGGGGGAGCAGTGGGGGTACATCCATCCCCTGGAGTGGGGCATGGGGGGATCCAGCATTCCCAGGGGATGGAGCATTCCTTGCTGTGGAGCTGCTGAGCCCCTTCCAGCCAGGTGTCCTTGGGGGAGGAGGGGCTCCACTCCTGGATTTTCTGGTGCCACCCCTGCACAGCTGCCTCCAGCTCTGGGGGGCCCAGGAGAGGAGGGAACTGGAGCTCTTGGAGAGAATCCAGAGGAGGCCCCAGGATGGTCAGAGGGATGGAGCAGCTCTGCTGGGACAGCTGGGAATGTTCACCTGCAGAGAGAAGCTTTGGGGTGATCCCAGTGTGGACTTGCAGGACCTGAAGGAGCTGCAGGAAAGATGGAGAGAGACTTTTTTGGAGGGACAGGACACAGGGAATGGATTCCCACTGGCAGAGGGCAGGGCTGGGTGGGAGATTGGGAAGGAATTGTCCCCTGTGAAGGTGGCAGGCCCTGGCACAGGGTGCCCAGAGCAGCTGGGGCTGTCCCTGGATTCCTGGAAGTGTCCAAAACCAGGCTGGACACAAGCTGGAGCAGCCTGGGACAGTGGGAAGGGAAGGGAACAGAACAAGATGATCTTTAACATCCCTTCCAACTCAACCCAGCTGGGATTCTATGAAAGCTGAGGCCTGGGGTTCAGTGTACCCCAAATCCCAGCTCCCTGGTTCCTGGAGCCCCAGGCAGCGTGGCTGGATCACGGCTTTGGGGGTGTTCCTGGACACCAGCAGCTGAATATTTTTAGTTGTGTTCCTTTGAATATTTGGTAAAACAGGCAATGTGTTTATATTCAGCTTCCTGTGTCCGTATCAGCGTCTTGGCATGTGATGGAGTTCCAGAGGGAGGAGGGAAAGGGAAAGGAGTGTGTTGTGAGGATTATTTGTACTGCAGCAGCCCAGGACGTGGCTGCTGGGATCAGCTCCTTGTTTAAACATTCAGCTCAGGCAGGAACCAGCCTTGCTCCCCCTTTGTTTACCCCCTTTGTCTTTCTATCCCTTCTCCCGTTGTCTTCCCAAACCTGCTGTGTAGGGACAGGTGAATTTTTTGGCAGGCTTTGCTTTGGGATGTGTGATCCAAGCCTTCCTGCCTTCCTTCCTGCTGTTGCCCTCCAGTGCAGCTCTCCGGGGTGTTTGGAGGTGGAAAAGCTCATCTCAATCCTGCTGCCCCAGCCTGAATTCCCAGCCTGCATTCCCAGGCTGCTGCCCTGATCCGGGCTGTGCTCAGCTGCTCTCCAGAGCCATTCCCTGTGCAGAGCCAGCGGGGAGATTTTGTCTGGTTTTCCCATCTAAATGAGGGTTTTCCTTGTGCCCAACCTCCCCCCATCACCAGAAGCTTTTCTGGTGCTTTAAGCTGAGGAGAGAAAATTCTCCCTCCCAGTTTCCAAGAGAATGCCAAGGGGATGCCCTGGCACCCAGCCCTCGCTGCCTGAACCAGGGAAACATCAGGGGCTGGTGGTTTCATAGAAAAATAGGGCAGGTTTGGATTTGATATTAGGGATAAATTCCTCCCTGTGAGAGTGGGCAGGCCCTGGCACAGGATCTGTGGCTGTCCCTGGATCCCTGGCAGTGTCCCAGGCCAGGTTGGACACTGGGGCTGGGAGCACCTGGGACAGTGGGAGGTGTCCTTGCCATGGCAGGGGGATTGGGATGAGGTGAACTTTGAGATCTGAGATTCTGTGGTTAGTGGGAATAATTCTGAGCAGATTCCCAAATTACATTTTCAGCTCTGTTTGTAGCTTCAACATCCCTCTCAAAGTCAGGGTTTTTTTGGTCTAAACTTGGACCTGGGATAAGCAGAAAGTATCCCTGACTTTTGTGGGAAAGGGACCGTCCTTTTTTCCCAGCTCAATCTGCTTTATGTTGCTGTAAAACTTGCAAGGGATTCCTCCTGCTAAGCAGGGATGCTCCAGCTGGAACTGGAGCTGCTCCTGCTGTGCAGGAGGACCCGGCTGGTGCTGCCAGCCTTGGCCAGAGGGACTGGGACCCATCCAGCTGTGGAATTTCCTCAGCCCACGTGCCCTTCCCTGATTTATTCCTTTCCCCAGCATGGCCTGGCCTCTGAGTGGAGGCTTTTGCAGGGGGTGCATTACAGCAGCCTCCAGCTATGCCAGCAATGCTGGGTTTGTGGGTTTTTATGACTGGTTTTGATAGGAGCTTTGATTAGACAGGAATATCAGTGTGGCTCTGGGGTGGAGAGTGGCCCCAGGAGCCAGAATTAATTCTCAGATTCATTACAAATGGGGTTGGACTGGCTGATCCCTGAAGGTCTCTCCCAACCCAAACCATTCCGTGTGCTCCGTGGTTGTTTTGGCTGTGTTTTCATCCCCCTCACGATGCACAAGCCAATTTTTTTTTTTCCCTTGTTTTTCCCAGACGATTTCCAGAGGGTGTGAGCAGATTGGGATATTGCACAGATAAGCAGAGCTGCAGCTTTTCCAGTCAAACTTTGATTTTGTGCGGCGGTCGCACGTCCGTGGAGGAGGTTCCGTGTCACATTTATTTATTTTGGTTTCCTTGCTGGATGTGGACAGGACAGGCCTGGCACAGGGACAAGGACTGTGGCAAGGCAGTCTGTCCTTAACACGATTTATTTTCTTCCTCCACACAACGATTTGACCAGCACTTAATAAAAGTGTGATCCCCTTTCCAGCACGGAAAGTGATTATAATGGGAATACTGCCTGTCCCCTCTCTGCCCAGCTCATCCCTTGGCAATTCCAGGTGGCTTTTTCCCTCCTTATTCCCTGGGAATGAGGGAAGGGGATGGCTGTGGCTTCTCCAGGCCCGTGGTTGCTCCTTGGCCGGGCAAGGAGCAGCTCCAGGGCTTGGTTCCAGAGCTCCACCAACCCTTGGCAGCTGGAGGTTGGATTCATCCCAAAGTGGCAATCTTGGATCCTGTGCCAGCTCAGGAAATGCCCTGATCCCTGACCCACACTGGGGGTGTCTGCAGGGAACCTGCACTGGGAATTCCGGGAAAGGGGAGCCCGGGAATTGCCGATCCCTGTTGGATTATGGGATGTTGGAAGCTGCCACATCTGTTTGCACAGCTGCAGGGATTGGGCAGCCCTTGGGTGAATGGGAAGATGATTTTACTTGTAAATACATTCCCTGCTGCAGCTCGCACAGAATTCCCATCACCTGATGGTTTTCATCACCCTCACAGAGCTGGGGGTGCTCACCTGGAGAGGAGAAGGCTCCAGGGAGAGCTCAGAGCCCTTCCAGGGCCTAAAGGGGCTCCAGGACTTGAGGACTGATACAATTCCAGGTTTCTTTCTGGCTGTGTGAGGCCTCCCTAGGGTATGTGAGCTCTCAGATTTGTTTAGGCAGTGATTTAAACCCAGCTGTGAGGACACATCACTGGAGGCTGACAGGGAGTCTCCAGGGACAAAATAATCCTGGTTTGGGTTGGAAGGGACCTTAAATCCCATCCAGTCCCACCCCCTGCCATGGCCAGGAGCACCTTCCACTGTCCCAGGCTATTTTTCCAATCTTCAAATATTCTTTTTGTAATTAGCATTACAAGCACCAACCCCCCCCCCCCCCCCCCCTTGCACTGTGAAATCCTTACAGTTTTTATTTTATTTTTGTTTCAGGATCATTACACCGATAAAATCAAAGCAAGCTGGACAGGGAGCAAGTCTGCCTATGTAGGTGAGTTTCCAGTCCACTCTGGTTCTTTTCTTTCATGCAAAATACAAAGCAGCAGGACAGGTCCCAAACCTTGGTGATTTAAATTTATTCTGGAGCAGAACAAATACAAAGTCCTTGGCAGGATTGCTGACACTTTTCACCTCATTCTCTTAACTGCCTGACTGCTTTTGGCTTGAATTTAGGGGGCAGAAAAACCTGCTTTGCCCACAGAAATTAAGTTTTTCCTTGTTTATTCCCCTGATTAGGACAGACCAGCCTGCAAATCAGCATTTCTGTCTTTGCTGTGCTACATGTATTTTGTTTGACCATCCAAACCCACAAATTATTCTTTATTTCCCACACCTCATCCTTAAAAACAGGCACCTGGATAAATTCCTGCAGCCGAGGAGGTGCTGAAATCCTTCCCACCTCCCCAATCTTGGAGCTGAGTCCTCCAGAGCATCTCCAGCCAGTGTCCTCATCCTTTATCTGTTGGCAGACAAAGAATCTGCTGAAGGTCACACAACCTGGGGCTGGGCTGCATCCCGTGACTGCCAGGCTGGAGCTTTCAGCACAGCCCTCTCCTGCTTTGCAGCCTGATTTTAATGCAGCTGAAAGTCTCTTTGCAAAGATCTCTTTGTAGTTTTTCCTCCTCTTTTCCTCCCTGTGGGGTGGAACAGGGACTTTCTCTGCAGAAAGTGTCCTGCAGTTCTTTGCTTTCTCCAGTGACTTCAGGCTGATGCCTTTAAAACCACGCTGCTCAGATGTTTTTCAAAGGAACCTTGAGCTAAAAAGTCACTTTTCCTGCCTGCTAGTGATGGCCAAAGTGAAGTCAGAAGAAACGCAGAGGGAAAAACAAAAGCAGCTTTTTCCACCGTTCCTCTCCCAAAATGTACATTGGGTTTGACAGAATCCCACAGTGGAGGCTGACTTGGAAAATCAAAGGGAGCTGCAGCCCAGGTTTGATCAGCAGGATGGTGCTGGAATAACTTAGGAAGTGGAGGTTATGGAGGAACACAGCCTTAATTAAACCCCCAGAACATCGAGTCCAATTGAAGATCTTGGGAGTTGCCTGTTTCCTTTCATTTCACATCATTAAGGTTTTTAATCCCCAATTAAGACACTGGCAGCACTATTTATAATTTAAAAAAAAAAAAAAAAAAAAGATCTCTAGTGTAGAATCTCTCACTGCTTTCAAATGTAAATTCTCTGAAGGAGGAAACATCACAAATGGATGTTCTGTGCTTTAAGAAGCTTTTATTCTCTGTTTGCGCTGACAGTTTACCTCCTGGAGATACCCCAGGGGTATCTCCATGGCCAGAATTTCCATTTCTCATCCAGCCCTGGCTGCTGCACCTCCTCCAGGACGAGGATGGGAGCAGAGTTAGGCCCTGCTGGATCTTTTCTGCTGGAAAATTGGGGTTGAAATCTGAGCTCCCCCAATCCTTTCAGCTGCGGTGCATCCCAGAGCATCTCAATTCTCCCCAAAACCACTGCAAGTCCTGCAGCTGCCAGATCTTTTCAGCTTTCCTTTGCCAGATCTGTGGGGGAGGATCTTGTTTGGGAAGGATCTTGTTTGGGGAAGGTCTCGCTTTCTTTTACCAAACCCAGACTTTTTTTAGTGCATGTAAAATATTTGTGCCGTGACTGTAAACCTCTCCTGAATCCTGTTTAAAAATCCAATCCTGTTTAAAAATTCAATCCTGTTTAAAAATCCATTCCTGTTTAAAAATCCAGCCCTTCTCACCTGCCAGGAACCAAGAAGCTGCTGCTCACAGCTTAGTTTGGGGTAGGTGTGGAAAAATCCTTCTCCTGGCCACTGGTTCCCCGTGATGGGAGAACCATCGTGACCTCAGGGAGGTCGTGGATGATCCCTGTTGTCATTTTTCCGGGGAAGTTTGCACTGTGGATGTTGTTTTCAGCCTGCAAAGTGCAGGAGAGGGGAATCTGTGGAATATTGCACCACTTGTCCCTCTGCTCGTTGTGTGGGGAAATGAGGATTGTGAAATTCCAGAATGGTTGGGGTTGGGAGGGACCTTAAAGCCCCTCCAGTGAGCAGGGACACCTCCCACTGTCCCAGACTCCTCCATCCTGACCATGGATCCTTCTAGGGATGATAAAAAGAGAGAAGACCCCAAAGCATCTTTAATCCCTGTTTTACTTTACCCTCAGCTGGGTTTGCTGAGTGCAGCACCCCGGCGTTTTCCTGCTGCCCACGTTCATTTCCCATCCTCTATGCCAACAGAAGGAAAAGATTCCAGCTTCAATGCTTCCACTGGGTGTCAGCACGGCCCCACACTGGGCCAGCAGAGCTTTCTGGGCTTTCCCTTGAGCTGCTGGAAAAACCAGGCTGGCTGCATGTCCCGAGCAGGGAGCAGCTCTGCCCAGCCAGGATGGGGCTGTTGGGCTGGAATCTGCTTCCTTCTCCCAGCAGGGCAACCGGTTGGAGCAGGAGCAGTGTGGGACGTGCCTGCCTTGTCCCAGTGCTCCCTAATTAAGGTGGCAGCCGGGACAGTGGGTCCCTGGTGCTGCAGGAGCAGCGTGGAGAGCTGGGCTGTGTTTGCTTTGGAGGTGGGGATGGGAAGGGCGGCGTTCCCAGAGGTGCTGCGGGGACAGCTCAGGAGCTGCTCTGCCACTCTGAAAAAGCATCCAGGGCTTCCCAAGTCCTTTCCAAAATCCACAGGCCTCTGATCCCTTCAGGAGCTGCTCTGGAGCAGAGCCCAGCAGAGCCAAAGGCTAAAGCAGGGATTGATTCCAATAAATCCTCCCTGGGCACACCTGGGCAGCACCAGAGCCCGGCTGGGCCACAGCCAAGGTGAGCCCAAAATGGGCACAGAATGGGGCACTGAGCACCAGGGCTGACACTTGGAGAAGTTCTGCTTCATTAACACATTGCAGTTAATTGTGCAATTCCAGCTCCAGCTTCTGCAGCTCCATCCTCCTTGCTTTGCCTTCTGCCTTCCCCCTTGGCTTTGTTCTGGGGCTGAAAGTTGTCCTTGGTGCCCAGCTGGAGAAGGAATTGTTTTGTGTGCCTGCTCTGTGCAGAGAGCTCAGCAACACTGAATAGAAACCAGAACTGCTCACTGAAACAGCACAGAATATAGAAAATAGAAAAGGGAAAACTGAAGGCATCATCTGCCAGGGCAAGGCACCTCCTTCAGTCCTTCACTGGCTGTGTTGGGGTACAAGCAGCACCCCTGAAGGCCAGTCAGGTTTCAGGTGAGCAGAGCCATCCCTTGGATGCTCCTTTCTGCCACCTGCTGCTGCTCTCAGGGCCTCTGTGCCTCTCCCACCCTTCCTGTGGGTCCCCTTGTGCCCCAGGTGTGTCACAGGTGCTGCTGTGCTCCAGGTGTGCAGGACCTGGGGGGGCACTTCAGCTCTCACTGGGCCTCAAATCCTCTGCAGCACTTTGGCTGAGAACAGAGCCAGGCACACTGAGACAGATTCTTCCCTTGCAGGCCTAAAAATATCAAAAATCCCAAACTAGGGGATGTCCTGATTCCAGAGATTTTGTGATGCTTGTGTGGAATTGTTTTATCTGTTGCTGGGGCTGGTTGTGCTCCAGTGCACTCTCAGAATTGAGTTGTTTGTTCCTGCCCCCACCTTTAATGCCAGCAGTGGCCTCCTGGCTTGCACTGGGAGCATTTTCAGGTTCTGCAAGTCAGGACAAACCTGCTCCTGAGCTCCCAAGGGTGCCCTGTAGGAAAAACCAAGCTCCAGCATTCAAGTCCCAACCAGCTGCCGGCCCACAGAGCTGCTGGGTGAGCAGCACGTGCAGAGCACCCCCAAAATCCATGGAAAACCTCACCCCACATCCTGCCCTGCACCTGGGAATGGGGCATATGTGGGTCAGCCCAGGCTCTGGCATCACCCCCTGCTTATGCCACCCCTCCAGGGGCCACCGTGGCTCTTTTTTTCTTTCCATAAGGATTTACCTCAGCTTGGTGCCACTCCACTCCTCTTCCTCCTCCCAACACCTTCCTGCCTGACAAATCCCTGCATTTTCAGCAGCAAAATTTTATCCTTTTTATTCCTGTGAGCTCTCTAAGAGGAGGCAGCTGGATTTGGGGTTTGCTGGTGTTATTCCCAAATTGTTTGCAGGGTCCCAGCTGAAAGGGTGAAAGGATGCAGTGGGATGGTTTTGCTGTGAAGCAGCAATCAGAGACTGTGTTAGTGATGGTGACAAACCAGATCCAGCTTCAAACTCTCCCAGCAAACACCTGGGAATTTGCAGGGCTGGGAATGGGGTCACTTGGAAACCTGCAGCACTTGTGGTGGAGTTACTGAAACAAAAAAACTCCAGCTCAGGGCTGGGAACGAGCTGTGGGCAGCAGCTCTGAGCTCGTCCAGCTGCTTGTTTCCTTCTTTCCCCCCCCTCTTCCTGTGTTTTTTAATAAAAGTGGGATCATTCCCATGGTGGTGATTGTTTCTGGTTTATCAGGCAGCAGCATCCAAACATTTCCAGGCTGGAGCTGCTCCAGCATCAACTCCCAGCAGCAGCAGAGGCTCCCTGGGCTGCTCCCTCCCATCCCACAGGGCTGCCCAAACCAGAGGGAACAGGGTCACTGGGAATGTTGGGAACACCCCATGGCCTTCTTTTCCTGCTGTTTCCTTGGAGAGTTTGGCACAGGGGCCTTTTCCTCTGCTCCATCCTCCACAGCAGGGCTCCAATGGCTCTGGAAAGGGAGAGGACTTGGAAATCTGCATTTGTAGACGAGCTGTAACTTCAGATCCCTGCTGCTGGGGCTGGAAAAGCAGGGACTGGAAAAGCAGGGGCTGGAAAAGCAGGGGCTGGAAACCAGGAGCTGGGAAACCAAGGGTCTGGAAAAGCAGGAACTGGAAACCAGGGGCTGGAAAACTAAGGACTGGGAAAAGGCAGGGGCTGGGAAACCAGGGTCTGGGAAAGCAGGAGCTGGGAAAGCAGGGGCTGGAAAACCAAGGTCTAGAAGACTAAGGACTGGGAAACCACGGGCAGGGAATCCAGGGGCTGGAAAACTAGGAGGTGGGAAAGCAGGGGTCTGGGAAAGCAGGAGCTGGGAAAGAAGAGGCTGGAAAAGCAGGGGCTGGGAATCCAAGGGCAGGGAATCCAGGGGCTGGAAAACTAGGAGGTGGGAAAGCAGGGGTCTGGGAAAGCAGGGGCTGGGAATCCAAGGGCTGGAAAACCAAGAGCTGGGAAACCAAGGGCAGGGAAACCAGGGGGTGACAGCACCAGTTACTCTTTAAAGGTGCTGTCCTTGTCACTGGTGTTGGTTTGTGTTTTGCCCAAGCTGCTCTGTTGATCCAAGTTTGGAGTTATTCACCTCAAAATCTGCTTTATTTCAAAAGAAACAGTTCCAAGCCATCTTTGAGCTTTTTATCCTGCTGCCCCAGCCAGGCTTTGCTGCTCCAGTATGAGCTGGCTGGAGCAAACTGGGAGCTGTTTTCCAGGCAGAGCTGCTGGGATTTCCAGCAGATTCCCGGCCCTGCTTTAGCAGTGCTGATTTAATTACCTTGCACTCGGCAGGTGCTTCACAAGTCCTGGATCTAAAAGAGTAAATAAGACAGTCCAGAGTTTAATTATCCCACTGGAGCTGGAGTTTGGCAGCCAGCCCAGGCGGATCCCAGGCTCTGCTGCATGGCAACCTCCTTCCCTAAAGCCCGAGGGAAGAAATAGGGCAAAGCCTGGAGAAATAGGTTTTTTTTCTGTCGAAGAGGGGCAGCTCCACCTGTTTGCAGGTGTTTCAAGAAGGAAAGAAGTGCAGGTGTGTGGCTGCAGGAAGCACGCTGGAAGTTTCCTCTGGTTTTGTCTTTCCCTGGCAAATTGCAGCTGCAATTTGAAAATTGCTGAAAAAGAAAAAAATCCAAAAAAAAGCTGAAAATCCTCCTCTGCACACCTCAGTTTTCAATGGGTAAATGAGAATGAAATTCTTCCCTGGGAGGGTCCAGGGGTGGGTTTGGAGCAGCAGGAGGTGTCCCTGGTGGTGGCCAGGGGAGGTTTTTGTGGCTCTGATGTTTTTGTCTGGTTTTAGGCTGTGAGTCAGACCCAAAGGAGAGTTGCAACCCTGCCTGCAGCTGCTCTGGAGCTGGGGAATCTGTGTCACCACCACCCTGAGCCCCTGCTCAGCTTTGTCACACCCAGCTTGTCACCACAGCAGGGAACCCCCTTCTGCTTGGAGCAGCCTGAGAAAATCCTGGAATGGTTTGGGGGCTGGAAAGGACCTTAAATCCCATCCAGTGCCATGGGCAGGGACATCTCCTGCTGTCCCAGCTGGCTCCAAGCCCTGTCCAACCCTGCCTGCATCACCAGCCTTGATTTGGTTTAGGTGGTGAATGGCAAAAACTCTTTGGGAATTTCCTTTTTTTTTTTGGTGAATTTAGCCCAGAATGAGGAGCTGAGGCTGTGAGTGCTGGGACAGGGGAGATCCTGAAGGGAAAAGGTTGGGATGAGGGAGGATCTCAGGGCTCCTTTTGGCTCAGGTTGGGATGAGGGAGGATCTCAGGGCTCCTTTTGGCTCAGGTTGGGATGAGGGAGGATCTCAGGGCTCCTTTTGGCTCAGGGCTGCCTGCTGAGCACAAGGGATCATTTCCTAGAAATCAGAGCCCTCTGTGACAGAGGGATCCTTTCTTCTTCTCCTGGCAGATCCTCCTCCCCCAGAAAACCCTGCCCAAGGTTCTGAACCCCCCAAGTTCTGCAGGATTCTGTCACCTCCAGTTTAAATCTGGAGAGTTTTGTCAAGTCCAGGGTGCCCTGTGAGAAATCCCATGGCTGCAGCAGCTCGGCTCCGTTGCCAGGAACTGAGGAGGAAAACAGATTTATTGGGAGCTGACCTAGTTGTTGTAAATCTCCCTGTAGAAAAGATTTAGTAATCTTAGGAGGGCTATTAAAGCTCCTGTTTGTTTGGAGATGGGCAAATGCAGCAATTTCATTTTCAAATCTTAAGGTTTGGGTTGTTTTGGTTTGTTGTTTGTATTTTTTTTCCCCCCCCCAAACATCTCGTTTATTAACGAAGCTAAGCAGCTGGGAAAATAAGGATTGGAACTTTCCTAAAGGAGGTCAATCCTTGGAGGGTGGGAAGGGATCCAGAGAATCAAACAGCTCCAGTGGCAAAAAAAGGGGTTGGGGCTGGGGGAGGGAAGGCTGAGTGTGGCCTTTCCCCAGTTAAATGAGAGGATAACGGTTTATCTTATAATTTTGCAACTTTTTTTAACCTATTTTTTAAAAAAAGTAAAAAAACAATACTAAATTTAGAGGAATCAGCAACTCCTGAACTGTCCTCTCAGAGCTGCATCCATCAGTGGATAAAAATAAATTGCTTTGTGTTGGGTTTTTCACCCTGAAGTTTTTGGATATTGGAAGAGAAAATACGTGAATATTGCAGGGACTGAGCTGGGAGTTTGGGCTCAATCTGTGGTGGATTTGTGATTTTGTGTCCAGGTGAAACAGCTCCTTGGGATCCCAGAGCTGAGGGGTTTGGAGCTCCCCAGGCTGGGGAGAGTCCCTGTTGAGCTGTGGCAGTGCCTGTTGGAGTTTCCTGCTTAGAAATTTCATTTTTTTTCACCTGAATGGGCTCCAGGGGAACTGGAGAGGGACTGGGGACAAGGGATGGGGGGACAGCACACAGGGAATGGCTGTGAGCTGGAAAAGGGGAGATTTGGGTGGGATTTGGGGCAGGAATTCCTGGCTGGGCTGCAATTCTCAGGCTTGGAGCATCCCTGGCTCTGCAGGAGGATGCTCTTCCCATTTATTGCAGGAATGAAGTTTTCAGTGACACCAAACAGGAGTGAAGATCCCCTCCTGCTGGGCCTGAGCAGGCATTTCCTGCTGCTGGGGAATTGCTCTGCCCAAAGCTTTTCCAAGGAATGTCCCCTCAAAACAAGGGCTCAGAGCAGGATATTGCTGCTCCCAGGTTTCTGGGCTGGCAGGAGCAGCAGCTGGGGACCAGCCCTGCTGCCAGCCTGGTTGGGAGAAACCTGAATCCTGCAGGAGCTGCTCAGGCAGCACCCAGAAAGGTCACGGGGCTGCTTTGGGCTGGCAGGGACATCCAAAACCAACTCCACTCCTCCTCCTGGGGCTGGGTAGAACCAGCAGAGTCCTGCTGCAGGCTGGGATGCAGGACAGGGACACGGCCAAACTTCTGGGATTGCTGCAGCCCGGAAGAATTTGGAATCCCAGACTGGTTTGGGTTGGGAGAGAGCTTAAAGCCCATCCAGTGCCATGGCAGGGTCACCTTCACTGTCCCAGGCTGCTCCAAGCCCCAGTGTCCAACCTTGGGCACTTGGGGCTGAGCCTGCCCAGGTAAAAAACCAGCCAGGGATGTTGGGATCAGCCAGGACAGGGATATTATTTCTCCCCAGGAAGGGTTTTCCATCCCTGGAAGGATTTAAAATCCCTGTGGCTGTGGCACTTGGGGACATGGAGCAGAGGTGGCCTTGGCACTGCCTGGTGTAGTTGGACTCGATGGTCTCAGGGAACTTTTCCAGCTTCAAAATCCTGGGATTCCATCCTGGCTCACTCCTTGCTCTCGCTCGGGTGGGCTCAGGACTTTGTCCCCTTCCCACAGGGAATTTTTTTCTTTCTCTGGGATCCCTGGAATCCCAGGGAAAGCTGCAGATGGAGGGGGAATCAAATAGCCAAAGCTGTGCCACAGGCTCAGAAACCTGCACAGCAGCTCCGTGCTTTTCTCCAGAGCGTGTTTCACTTCCAGAATTGTTTTTTAGCTGATTGATCCCGTTGGATAAAATAATAATAATAATTTTAAACCCTCCCTTTTTGCAGTCTGTAGTGGATGCCTCTGTGTAAAAACAGTTCAGGCCACCGTGCTGCCTTCTGGAATAACAACCCCCTTGTCTTTCCAAGCAGAACTTCCCTGCTCCACTGAAAATGTCTGGCAAAACAGCCACCACGACCAACAACATCGCCCAGGCCCGCAGGACCGTGCAGCAGCTCAGGATAGAAGCCTCCATAGAGAGGATAAAGGTGAGAGCAGAGCTTTCTTCCCCCTCCTGCTCCTCGGTTTTCCCCTCTCAGCTGCAGGACAGTGAATATCAGAATCTCTGCGTGTTTGTTTTGTGTCTTTGTGCACCCACAGCTCAGCGTTTCCCCTTCTCAAAGCTCAACAAATCCGAATAAATCCACTCCTCCTGCCCCCAGTATCCCACCCAGCCCTGCCCTCTGGCACTGGGAAGCTGTTCCCTCTCATCCTGTTGCTCCAGGAGAGATAAAAACTCCTCTGGAATTACTTTGAAGCCTTTCCTGTTTGTTTTCAATCTCCAGCAGGAGCCAGGTGGAGCCTTTGCCTGGTGTCCCCATCAACCCCAAAGAGCCCCAGGATCCTTTCCTTCATTCCCTGTGGATCAAACCCTGGAGAATTCACATCCCCCAGCCCCTCTCCCATCCCACTCAGCCCTCCCTGATCCCATTTCCATTTAAAGCCCATTTTGTGCTGCTTTTCCCCAGGTGTCCAAAGCCTCGGCAGACCTCATGCTGTACTGTGAGGAGCACGCCAAGAAGGATCCCTTGCTCATGGGAATTCCAGCTTCTGAGAACCCTTTCAAGGACAAGAAAACCTGCATTTTATTATAGGACAGGGGCAGCTCCTCCTGCCCAGCCCCTGCCAGCCCAGCTGGGCCGGGCCAAGCACCACCACTCCCCCAGGTACCTGCACCCCGTGGTACCTGCACCCTGCATCCCTGACCCCATCCAGAGCATCCCTGAGCTTCCCCAGGTATTCCTGCTGCTCCCTGGCTTTGTTAGGAGGTTCCTGACTGAATCCCTGTCTTTCCTGGCCAAGGGAATGGGCTCCAGGGTCTCTCTGCATGGGAGGGGGGGGTCCTGGTGGCATTTGCCAACTCCAACACGACCAAAGTTTCCTGAGCTTTGCAGAGAAAGCAAAGCTGTAGAGACCTGATGGAATCGCTGGGTTTACATTTTTTTTTTTAAATTGTGGGGTTTTTGGGGAGGGGGGAGGGTGGGTTGTGCCTGTGCTGGCAGCACCTGTTTGTGCACAGGCACGCTTAAAGTGCATTTTCTAGCAAAAACTACCTTGCAAAAACTGATTGTAGCAACTGCTGGGGAACTCCAGGGAGCTGTGCCTCAGCCTTCCTCCTGCTGGCCTCTCTTCCAAAGGTTTTAAAGGATAAAACTGGGAATCAGAGATGCTCTCCCAGTTTTCCAAGAGTTGGAAAAGCAGAATTTCCAGCTTGGATTCTGCTGCAGTTTTGGGGGTTTTTCTTCCCTCTCGAATAAAAAAAACCTGTGTGAGTATAAAATAACACACCCACAAGAAATGGAAAAAGAATGGGAGGTTGGAAGTGCCCTGGCTGGAGGAATGCTTGCTCCCAATCCCAGCTGGGTTCTGTGCAGGGAGTCAGAACTTGACTCGTTTTTATAAAAAAAAAAACAAATAATTTTTAAACAGGAAAAATGCCAAATTATCTCCAGCTTGTGGTTATGCATTTATAATTGGAGGGTCTTTCCAGCTCGTATATATTTTATATATGCACATAATAAAAAACTCTTTCTCTGCGTGCGTGTGGAGATAAATAAACTTTATATAATTAACAGCAAATTTGGAAGGGTTCAAAAATAGTCCTGACTTCAGCTGGCTGCAAATGTCCTTCTGTGCAGGCAGCTGAAAGGTTCTGCCATAACCCTGCTTTTCTGGGAGGGTATTTGCTGGATTTATCAACCACTTGCCATTTACATTGCATATTTGTCATTTCTATATGAAATTATAGACCCACTTTTGATACAGATTAAAAAAAAAAAAATATTCAACTTCTTTTAGCAAATCTCTTCAGCAGAGCTCCAAAAAAATCAGCCTGAAAGAGAAACCTGCTGCTTAGCCTGTGCTTGGGGGGCAAATTATTTTTGTAATCAGAGTCTTTTTCTAGTGGCAAACCTGCAATCCAGCAAACCTGACAGCGTTTAATCCCGAGATTTTTGGTAAACTCACCATTTTTGAAATACAGTATGCACTTGGAATTTGGAGTGGTTACGTTTTTGCCATCCAGAAAGAACAAAAAAAAAAACGTCAGGAGGGAGTGGGACTTTGGGGAAAGCACAGACTCTGCCCCTGTGGGATTTTGTGGAAACGGAGAAGTGCAACATTGCATCCACAGGTTGGGATAACTACAAGGGGAAATAAATAAGGGGAAAATAAAGGGGAAATAAAAATAAGGGGAGAAAAATAAAGGGGGAAGGGGAGAAAAATAGAGAGGGAAAAAGGGGGGAAGATAATAATGGGGAAATAAATAAGGGATAAAATGAAGGGGAAATTAAAGAGGGAGGGGGAAAAGGGGGAGATAATAAAGGGGAAATAAATAAGGGAACAAATTGAAAGGGATAATAAAGACGGGAAGGGGAAAAATAGAGAGGGGAAGGGGGGGAAAAAATAGAAAAATCCCAAGGGTGAGACCCCTAAAATCGGATGCATCACGCTGCCCCTCGGTCCTTGGCAGGCTGGCTGATTTGGGAGAAAAATGAGATTTGTGTGCGGGCCTAGGTGTGGGCCACCCTTGTGGTGGTGGGGGTGATGTGGGGAGGAAGGAACAAGCGGGGTTTAGGATTGAGGACTGAGCTTGGAGAAAGAAAGCTGGTGCTGGTGGTGGTTGCCGTGTCACCGGGGCACAGGGTGGCACCTGTGGGGGACAGGGAAAGGACAGGGACAGGGTGGCTTTGTGCTGGAGATCCAGCGACAGTGGGGAGAACAGTCCAGCCTCCATCCCCGGCCAGATTTTGGGGGACAAGTGCCCCGTGGCACTGCTGGGTGTCCCTCAGGGAGGGGACCAGCGTGGGTCACAGCACTGTACCCAAGCAGCAGGGGGGGGTGTGGCTGTCCATGCAACACGCAGAAACAGCCATCTGTTGACAGCCTGGCTGTGAAATTAAAGAGCAGCCTCGGCACTGGGGGTGAGACGCAAACAAACCCCGGGGCTTGCAAGGAAACACCAGGAAGCTTTTCCCCTCCAGGAATCAAATTTCCCCACCTGCCAAGGGGAGCTGCAGGAGCGTGGAAGACTCGGGAGCAAAGCCCTTTTATTTATTAGTAATTTAATTTTTTTAATTTTTTTGCTGATTTTTTTGGCGCTTTCAAGCAAAATTTTAAAATAAATAAATAAACATTCCCACAATTTCCTGCAGCACAGTCGGCTGCTTGGCGTTTATGCTTGGGCGGGGCCAGAATGAGGCCCACACTGGAGTGCAACAAGGACCTTGCCCATGGCAGGACAAGGAAGCAGGCAGCTGGGCCCTGCCCACTCCTGAAGAAGGCAATAAAACCTGGGCCAAAGGTGTGATTTTACACTATTTCAAAAAAAAAAAAAAAAAAAAAAGACAAAGAAAACACAAACGTAAGAACAACATAACCCCCCAAAAAACCCACTCGAATTTCAAACAAGTATATTAATGGCGCTGCTTTTGCAGCCAGCTGGGAGAGCTTTTGTGGTTGCAGCGCAACTGCCGTTGAGGGCATTTCGGCGTCTCAAACCTCCAAGTTATAAATAATTTTTTCCATCAATATACAGAAAATAACACTATTATTCTTATTATTATTATATATCTTAGCATAAAAGCGCGAGAAATTAACATCCAAAAATACGAACAAACATTGGCTGGCAAAAGGCCTCGAATTAACATGGTTTGCTGTTAAGGTGTTTAATCGCAGGAACTTTAAGTGGCACTTAAGGACGAAGAGGTGAGGGAGGGCAACCCACCGGGCTGGGGGCTCATCCCCTGTTTTTTCTAGCTCCAGCCCCACACATCGCTCCAAACCCAACATCGCTGCAGCCAAACCTACCCCCAAAAAAACATCATTTTGAGCTTTATTATTTTAGAGCTAATTTTGTTTTTTTTTTTTTTTTTTTTTTTTTTTTTTTTTTGGTGGTTTGTCGTACGTTGTTGTCGTAGGGTTTTTACTTGTCCTCACTCCCATCCCGCGGAATCCTGGAGCTCGGGGCAAGGAAGAATTGTCCTGCATTCCTGAATTGCTGAATTCCTTCCTGAGGAGTGAGGGCGGTGCCGGGGGGCTCGGGGGTAACCCTCCGGGAGGTTGCTCACCGGCACCCACTGGTCCAGCGGTACCGGCTTCTCCGACCGAAACACATCAGCGACCTCAGGATGGGTCCTTCCACTGCGAAGCCCTGAGGGTTTGTTTCTGGAAAAAGGGGGACGGCAAAAAAAATAAAAAAAAATAAAAAAAAGCTCGGAGAAGGGCAGCAAAAAACAAGGCGGTGGAGGACACTGGGGGGGAGGAAAAGCGAAGCAGAAAGGCCAGGAGTGTGAATCATATTAAATTGCTGCGCAGCAAACCAAAACAAGTCAGGCCTGGGAAGCGGGAGAGAGAGGAGTTTAGATGGACTCTGGGGCAGAGAAGGGGGAGAATCAGAGGGAGAGGTAAAAAGAGGGGGAACGGAAGGAAAAAGGGGAAAATAGGAAGGGGGGGAAGGGGGAGAAAATATAGAGAGAGGGGAAAATATAGGAGGGAAGGGGCGGGAAATATGGAGAGGGGGGAAAATAGGGGGGCGGGAAATAGAGAGAGATGAAGGGGGACGAAAAACAGAGAGAGGCATAGGGGGGCGAGGAAAAAACAAGAGAGCGAAGAGAAGTAGGGGGTGGAAAAAAAGACAGGAGAGGAGGACGTCGGGGGGGAAAAAAACAGAGAGGGAACGGGGGGAAAACAAACAGAGAGGGAGTCGGGGGAAAAAACAGAGAGGAACGGGCGGGGAAAAGGAAAAAACAGAGAGGAACAAATCGGGGGAAAAACAAGGAATCAGGGGGGAAAAAAACAGAGGAAATAGGGGGGAAAAAAAAAAAAAAACAGAGGCGGGAATAGGGGGGCACAAAAACAAAAACAGCAGGAATAAGGGGGGAAAAATACAAAAAAACACGGAGGAATAGGGGGGAAGGAGAGGAAAAACAGAGAGAGGAATAGGGGGGGAAACACCGAGGAAATAGGGGGGAAAAACCCAGAGAGAGTAGGAATGGGGGGGAAAAACAGAGAGAGAGGGGAGAATAGGGGGGGAAAAC
>JAGMWU010000114.1:0-13800 GCA_018697195.1 Certhia americana | reverse complement strand
GTGCTGGAGCAGCTCTGCAGGTGAGGCCTCACCTGACGGGTCACAGGGACGGAATCCCCTCCTGGGATGGATGCTGTTCTGTCTCCCCTGCCTCCACAGGGATTGCATTCCCAGTGCTCCTGGCAGGGAGCACTCCTTGCAGGACACGGCCTCGCCAACCTTCAGACACGGGGACAATGTGCCTGCCCCTGGATCCCTGGCAGTGTCCAAGGCCAGGCGTGGAGCAGCAGCCTGGCACAGTGGAAGGTGTCCCTGCCATGCCAGGGCTGGCACTGGGTGATCTTTAAGGTCCCTCCCAACCCAAACCAGTCTGGGACTCTGGGATCTCTCCCTTTCCAAGAACTTGGTGCTTCTCCAGGAAGCTGCTCCCTCTCCAGATGTCCCGTGTCAGCCCTGCAGAACTCTGAGAAGGATTTTTCTGCTGGCTGCTGTGTCAAAGCTTTCTCAGCTGTTGCACCCAAACCCCTCCATCCTCCCACAGCCAGTGCCAGAGCTCTTTCCCAACTTCCCTGTGGGCTGGCACATTCCCACCGGCTCCAGTCGGGACCCCCACGGGGGACCCCCACGGGGATTTTAGCAGCGTGTGCTTTAAAGTTTAGCCTGTGTCAGTGTTTTCCTGCAGCTCCCGAACGCCAGGAGCCGTTTCCCATGGCGGTGTTTGCCGGAGCACGATGCCGAGCTCCACACACCTCCTGCAGTCACCGAATCGGCCGTTCGGGCAAGAATCCCAGAATCCCGGTATGGTTTGGGCTGGAAGGGACCCTCAGGGATCGTTTTGTCCCGTGGCAGGGACACCTCCCACCATCCCAGGTTGCTCCAAGTCCTGTCCAACCCGGAATGCCTCCGGGCCGTGTTGAAAGCGTTTCTGCAGCTGGGTAACCAGGGTGATTTCCGTACCCCCGGTTGTGGAAACCTCCCAGGGGTTCCTTCTGCGAGTGCCCCCCAGCATGGTGAGACCCGACACGACTTCACCAAGCCCACGGCGTCGGGAGAAAGGGGGGAAAAAAACCCTTTTTGCATCAGGTGGAGGGGGTGGCAGATGGCCGGACCGCAGCAAAACAGGTGGGAGCATTGTGTGGTGACCCTCCGAATTAAGTTCGCTTAATTTGCTGGATCTCTATTAGCAACTGCAGGCTCCGGCTCCGCGGTGAGGGCTCTGCCTGTGGCTCCGCGGCCCCATCTGTGCCGGCCCCAGAGCTAAATCTGTCTCGGAGGCAGCTGGGAAGCAGCTGAAGCCTCTTGTCTCTCTCCTGGGCGGCGGCAGCTCCCGGATCCTGCAGGCAATGCTCTTAAAGTGCGTTTTCCCTGCAGCTTTCCCGGCTGGGAGCAGTTTTCCTGCCTCTCCCTTTTCCCCAGAGGAGCAGCAGGGATGCTGGGTGCCGCTGTCCCCTGCTGTGGGGACAGTGGGTGGCCGTGCTGGGGATGCTGCCGGCCTGGGCAGCCCGGGATGGAGCCGGAGCCGCAGTTGTCCCTCTGTCAGCTCCCAGCTGGCAGCTGCTGCTAAACTTTCCTTTCATCGCCTGCCAAAAGCGGCCGGGGTGTTTTGCTTCCCCCCCCACCCCCCCGGCCTTTAATCCTGACTTTCATCATTCTGCAGGCTGGGCCTGCCCTCCTCTCCGTGTTCGGGGGTCGGGCTCTGCCGAGGGGCTCAGCTCTTCCCCCCCCAGCTGGCAGATCCTCACCCCAAATGTTCTCTGGACGGCAGGGTTGGGCTGCCCGTGGTGGGAGGCAGCTTGGAGAGCAATGGGTTAACCCCAGGGATGTGGGAGATGCTGGAGCCCTCGGTGGGAGGGTGTCTGGGCCAGCTGCAGAGGTGCTCCCTGCACGTAAGAGCATCGAATTGTTTAATTTCAGTTTTTGGCAATGACACCGACCAGCAAACAGTGCCAGTGAGAGGTGACAAAGCCCCCAAAGCCCCATCCCTGCCGGAGCCACCGGCCAGGGCCCTTCCCGGGGGCTGCCTCCGGGTGGTCCCGGTCCCTGAGCCCCCCAGGGTGTTCTGCTCCCTTTGCCCTTGGCTCTCCGTGTCCCTTAGCTGAGTGTCCCTGACCCACTCCCTTGTTTCCCGTCCCACGTGGGACCTTTGGCCACCCCCTGTGACCCCTTGGCCACCCCGCTGCTGCGGAAAATCCCACCGTGTCCCTTTGCTGGGACACCCCCGCCCGCCCCCTGGGCACCCCAGGGCCCCCGAGCATTCCCAGTCCCCTGTGGATCTGCTGGATGCCGAGGGCAGCGAGCGTGGCTGCAGAGCAAACGCCAGCTTGCACATTCCAGGGGCGGCCTCTGCTCCAACAGCCGCAGTTTTCCCGGTGCCACCGGTTCCGTGTCACCGAGCTGACCCCCGTGCTCGCTGCTGTCTCCAGGCACATCCCCATTCCCAGAGCAGGGAATCCTTGCAAGAGCAGATTCCCCAGGGCTCTAGCACCCCGGAATTTTGGCTTTGCCTCCCCGTGGAGCAGAGCAGGAGCTTGGGGTTGCCCCAGGCACCACCAGTGCAGCACAAGAGCAAGGAGACTTTTCCTCCCCGTTTTCCTCGGAGTTCCTCCATCCCTGACGGAACTAAAAGGGGGGTTCAGCTGCAGCCAGCCCGGGCAGTCTGGACCCGGCTGGGTTTGGCTCTGGAGCTAGGCACGGTGCCAGCAGCTTTCCCAACCGCCCGGGTCACGGGAGTGCAGCCGGGAGCCCGGCTCGGTGGCACGGAGCTGGCATTCCTGCTTTGCATGTTCCTGACTGGGGGCTCCCTCTCCGAAGGTGGGAGGGCAGGGGGCTGGGGGATCTGGGATGTGTTTATCTCACCCTGTTCGCCCGCACTCAGCACATTCCTGCCGCCCTCCGTGGTGCTGGAACGTCGCTGAGAGGGAGCTGGGTGTCCCTGGCTGCAGCACTCCGGGGCTCGGCAGCAGGAGCTCTGCAAACAGGGAGCACAAGTGGGAGCCTGGGAGCGCTTTAATGGCTTTAAACTGAAGGAGGGGAGACGGAGATTAGAGATTAAGAGGAAATTCTTGGCCCTGAGGGTGGTGAGACCCTGGCAGCTGTGGCTGCTCCATTCCTGGAAGTGCTGCCTGGGGCAGTGGGATGTGCCCGAATCCCAGGGGAGTGGGACTGGGTGAGGTCTAAGGTCCCTTCCAGCCCAAACCATTCCAGGACTCTGTGATTTTACGGATCACCCACATCCCACCACCCTGGGTAGCTGCTGGAATATCTTTTCCTTCCCCAGCCCGTGAGGTGCTGCCCTCAGCTCCTCGAGCCCGTGAATTCAGGGCAGCAGAAACCTGTGCTGCTCCTGGCAGTGCCATTCCCTGTGCCTGCTCCCCCCTGGCTCTGCATGCATCCCTCCATCCCTTCTGCCTGCAGGAACAGGCGTTTTTCCCACCCTGAGCACTCCAGGCACACGTGGCAGCCCTGGCTGATGGTGGGAATCACCCGGCCGGGCCGCGCCGGGCAAAGTCCAGGATCGAGACAGGGAGAGCTGCAGTCAAATAAAAACAAACTTTGTTCATTTAATGGCAGCGTGGGGCCATAAAGCAGCACACGAGTTCCGTGAGGGAACGCTGTCCTACGCCACGTGGAATCATCTTCCTGTGTCCCCATCCTGCCTCCCACGGGGAAGTTCCCGGTGTCCCAGGTGCTTTGTTTTCCCTGGGAATGCAGGAGAGCTCTGGGATGAGCAGAGGGAGGGCTGGACCCTCCCCAAACCAGCCCCCAGTCATGCACATGGAATTGGGACTGGGGTGGTTCAGCCTCCAGTCACAGTTTCCTTCACTGGTGTCCCTGTGGGCAGTGGGGAGCTCAGGGGGGGACGTTAAATCATTCATCTGAATTCATTTTTTCTCCTATAAATGCATGGAGTGGGAAGAGTGTTTGGAAAGCAAAGGGGAAGGACCTTGGAGTGAAGGCCAGAGTTTGATGATCACTGCAGTAGAGATAATGAAACAGAGGTGTTTATTTGAGAGCAAGTTTAAAAATATAAATTAAAATAAATAATATAAAATGTATATAATGCTCATGGAATCCTATTCCAGAGCTGCTCCAGACCTGGAGTCCAACATCAGCAGGAGCTGGAGCTGCTGGAGTGAGTCCAGAGGAGGCTCCAGAGCTGGAGCAGGGCTGGAGCCCCTCTGGAGCCAGGCTGGGAGAGCTGGGGGGGCTCAGCTGGGCAGGAGAAGGGTCCAGGGAGAGCTGAGAGCCCCTGGCAGGGCCTGAAGGGGCTCCAGGAGAGCTGGAGAGGGACTGGGGACAAGGGATGGGGGGACAGCACCCAGGGAATGGATCCCAGTGCCAGAGGGCAGGGAGGGATGGGATTTGGGGCAGGAATTGTTCCCTGGCACGGCGGGCAGGCCCTGGCACAGAGCAGCTGGGACTGCCCCGGGATCCCTGGAAGTGTCCAAGGCCGGGCTGGAAGGCCTTGGAGCATCCCTGCCCTGGTTCTGTCCCTGCTTGCACATGGATGGGGAAAGGGGTAGGGACAGGGATGGGACAGGGACAGGGATGGGACAGGGACAGGGATGGGAGTGGGGACAGGGACAGGGGACAGGGATGGGACAGGGGACAGGGGACAGGGACAGGGATAGGGATAGGGACAGGGACAGGGATGGGACAGGGATTGGACAGGGACAGGGACAGGGATGAGACAGGGACAGGGACAGGGACAGGGACAGGGATGGGAGAGGGGACAGGGACAGGGGACAGGGGACAGGGGACAGGGATAAGGATAGGGATAGGGATGGGAGAGGGGACAGGGACAGGGATAGGGATGGGACAGGGATGGGACAGGGACAGGGATAGGGATGGGACAGGGATGGGACAGGGACAGGGACAGGGATAGGGATAGGGACAGGGATAGGGATAGGGACAGGGACAGGGACAGGGACAGGGACAGGGACAGGGACAGGGACAGGGACAGGGACAGGGACAGGGACAGGGCGGGGACGCTGCCGCTGTCGCTCCGGTGCCCTCTGGCGGCCGCACCGGGGGCAGCACCCTGGCGCTCAGGCGGATCTGGCAGGGCACGAAGAACGCGTTTGGGGGTTTTATTTTAAACGTAGTTTCGCAGTTAGGAACAAAAGAACGGCGGCTCCGGCCTTTAATCACGGGATCCTGGCAGGGAGAGCCTGTGGGAGCAGTGGGATTGGGGTCTGTTCGTGCTGAACCCCCCTGCTCCACTGTGGGGCTGCAGGCGGGGGGCTGCCGGCATCCCAGCGAGCCACTCGGGCTGCAAAAGCGGAGGAAAAAGGGTGAGAAACCGTCCCATGGAGGCATTGGGAGCAGGGTGGGATGGAGATCAGGACATCCCATCCTCATGGCACCGCCACACCAAACCTGTCCAGCGGTGCAGAGCCCTGGGGGAATGTGGGGTTGGTGCCCCAAGCCCAGAAGCTCTTTAGGAGGAATTAGAGGTGATGAAAGAAGCAGAAAAATGCAGCAGCGCTTGCCCCAGGGCACCTGCAGGGCGCTGCTTCCTGCCTGGCCTCATGCAGCAGCAATGTCCCGTGGGGCAGGAGCAGGGCTGGGGGCTCCCAGTGTCCCCGGGTGTCACCGTGTCACTGCGATGTGGGTGACACCGCTTTCCACCTGCCCCCACTTTCTGAAGCAGCACCTGTCAGGCCAGTCCTTTAACGTGAACCTTTATCGAGGGTGATTTATTTTGCTTGAGAAAATACACATTTTTCTTTTCAATAGGTGCTAATTTTCTAACCAGAATTGGGATTAGTTGGAACAAGGAGGTCTTTAAGGTCCCTTCCAGCCCAAACCATTGCTGCAATCCAATGCCCTTGATCACTTGTGCCATGGACAGGATGGCATTCCTGCAGTGCCACCGGCCTGGGGACAATGCCCATCATGTCACCAGCCTGGGGACTGCACTCCCTGTGGTGCCTTATCAGAGCTGTCGGCTCGTTTGTGTCCTTATCTCCGGGAGCAGCTGCGGGGACTCTGTGGGACACCAGCACACAAGTGACACAAGGCAGAGGCTGCAGCACTCAGCCCTGAATCCCCAGCGTGGGCAGGGGTTGGGGGACTTGCTGCAGGTCCTGGGCTGCAGGCTGAGCACCTCTCATTTGGCTGCTGTGCCTGCAGCCCAGGGGCCAGGAGGGATGCTGGGATCCAGGAGGGATCCGGCAGGGATGGGTGGGATCCAGGAGGGATGCTGGGATCCAGGAGGGATGGTGGGGTCTGGGAGGGATGGAGAGATCCACGAGGGATGGTGGGATCCAGGAGGGATGGGTGGGGTCCGGGAGGGATGGAGAGGTGCAGGTGGGATGGGTGGGATCCAGGAGGGATGGGTGGGATCCAGGAGGGATGGAGAGATCCAGGTGGGATGGAGAGATCCAGGTGGGATGGAGAGATCCAGGTGGGATGGAGGGGTGCAGGTGGGATGGGTGGGATCCGGGTAGGATGGTGAGATCCAGGAGGGATAGAGGGATCCAGGTGGGATGGTGGGGTCCAGGTGGGATGGGTGGGATCTAAGAGGGATGGCTGAGATCCAGGCAGGATTGTGGGATCCAGGAAGATTGTGGGATCCAGGTGGGATGGGTGGGATCCAAGAGGGATGGGTGGGATCCAGGCAGGATTGTGGGATCCAGGAAGATTGTGGGATCCAAGAGGGATGGGTGGGATCCAAGAGGGATGGGTGGGATCCAGGCAGGATTGTGGGATCCAAGTGGGATCTATGCAAAGGTTCATTTCCTGGAGCTCTCCCAGACACATCCCGAGCCTTTGCACCTCCTCCTCTGGCATTTTGAGGCCGGTGCCTTCAGGGCCTCGTGTGATGGAGAGCCAGCCCGTGGATGCACTGCCTAAGATCAGCCTCCCGTGTGCTACCCCAGGGTCCAGCCCCTTCATCCCCCCGTAAATCCATGGAAAAAGGTGCTCTCTGCACCTCGGTATTCCTGGCTACCCGGGCTGAGGAAGCACCCCGACCCCTCTGGGGTCTGCACCCCAAGGATGCCCAGAGAGCCTGGCCGTGGCGCACTGCACCTACCGGGATTTGGGATCCCCTTTGGAGGGCAGGGGACTGGGATGGGCTGGAGCAGTGGGGACACCTCCCAAGCTGCCGCAGCTCCACCGAACGCGCAACAACAGCCCCGGGGCTTGTTGGAGACGTGCGGCTCGGGCGGCCCACGCCGTGCCTGTAATCACCCTAATGAGTAGGTGCCTCGCCGAGCAGCAGCACGGGCAGCTCCCTGACCTCTTTTCGGCCTGTTTGATCCGCCTGTTCCTGTATTTCCTTACCCAGGCCAGCCCCGACCGGACACGCGTGGTCCGAGGGTTCCCGGGAACAGCATGTGGATGCCCTGCTCAGCTCCTGGGAATTCCAGCCTGGGAATACCAGCCTGGTCCGTGACTGACCAGGCAGGAATGGCTCCGGCTCATATCCCAAACCCCGTGCTGGTGGCGGGGGCGGTGTCACCCCCGTGCCCGGAACATGCGAGGTTTCTGCACCGGAGCTGCTGCTCCTGCCCGTCCTGCTCTGCCCAAAATCCCCCCGAGAGCTCGGAGTTTGTGCTAATGCTGTTTCAGTCAAGCACAGCATTGAGAAGGGGTGCTCAGCTGAGCGTGGGGAGCTGATGATGGGGTCGCTCCGTGTGCTGCACACACCCCAAGGGTATCTCCCCTCTTCCCCGGGGGTCCTGCAGGGCTGGGCTCCTCCCAGAACCCACACGGGAAGGAGAAGCAGGCAGGAGGATCAGGCTGGAGGCCCTGCCCCATGTGCAAACAGCAATGGCTGGGTGCTCCCAGGCTGGGCTGCTGGCACGGAGGGCTTGGCTCAGGTCGGTTTTGTGTCAAGAAAAACCAAGCACTGGGGCTGGGTCGTGTTTGGGACAGGTCCCTTGTGTGAGAAGGGCTTTGTGGGCCAGAGGGCCTGGGATGGGTTGCACTGATCCCTGCTCCAGGAGGGTTATCCCAGTGCCACGAGGCTCAGGGTTCAGCTGGTGCAGCAAAGACCTTGGCCAAGCTCCTGCTCCTGCCAGGTGGGAAACGGTGTCTTCCTTCACTCAGCCCTGCCTTGGCCCTGCCCCAAAACAAACCTACACTCATTCCTGCCCTGCATGGTGCGCCATAAAACAAAAACGGCTTTTTTTATTTGTGTGGCAGATGAACTCAGTGCTCCATGCAGCTGCTGGAGGGGCAGGCTGAGGATAGTGAGGGTGAAGAGGCAGGCTGAGGATGGTGAGGGTGAAGAGGCAGACTGAGGATGGTGAGGGTGAAGAGGCAGACTGAGGATGGTGAGGGTGAAGAGGCAGGATGAGGATGGTGAGGATGAGCAGACAGGCTGAGGGTGGTGAGGATGAGCAGACAGGCTGAGGGTGGTGAGGATGAAGAGGCAGTCTGAGGGTGGTGAGGATGAAGAGGCAGTCTGAGGATGGTGAGGATGAGCAGACAGGCTGAGGATGGTGAGGATGAAGAGGCAGGCTGAGTCTGATGAAGGTGGGCACTGCCCCTCCGCAGCCCGTGCCGGGCAGGGTTGATGTGAGGTGACTCAGGGCACTCTCGCCTGCTCCAGCTCCGCAGCAATTCCCGCGGATCCAGCGGAGCTGCCGGCTCAGCAGCCCTGCCCTGCTCCCTCTCGGCCCCCTCCACACCCTGCGGCCCGTCCCACTCGGAGCTGGGTGCACAAACAGGACGGGCTGGTTTTCAGCCTGGAGAGAACGAGCTGGGCTCCCTGCTGGCAGGGCATGGAGGCAGCAGTGCCGAGCACAGCTCCATCCATCCTCACCATCGCTTCCCAAGGGGGACTGTGGCTGGGTGAGGGTCTCCTGGACAGTCTTGGTGGCAGTGTCACCGTGAGGCACATGTACCTCAGAGGTTTTCAGCACCCTGAGGACAGTGCCAGCCCAGATTTTGGCTGGCTGGCTGTTCAGGATACAGGGCAGTGAGTCAGCCTGCTGTGAGATGGCTGTTGCAGGTACAGGAGCTGCTGTGTGCAAGAGAGTCCCAGCCATCACTGGCACCCCCGAATCCCTCTCAGGGACCTGATTCCCCCAAAACCAAGGCCGTGGGTCAGCAGAAAGCTGAGCTGCTCCAGCACGGGCAGTGGGGAAGGAGTAGGGAAATCACAACTCCCAGCCCCAACCACGCAGCCGTGTCTGCTCACTTTTAAAGCCTTCTCTTTCCTGCTGCCCACAGGGCTGCGACCTGAAACAAAGTGGCACAGGGGTTAAAACACGGCATCTTTGCTTTGGGCAGGCAGAGCAGGCCCCCAGTGGCCATGTGGCAGTGCCAGCGTGGGAGGGAGGGAGGTGGCAGCGAGGTGGGAGCTGCCCCTGGGAGCACAGGCAGCTTGAGCTGGCAGGGAGGAGCAGATTTCTGCTCAGACAGTTCCCAGCCCGCCCAGCGGGTTCCACCCGGGCATGTCCCAGTCCTCTCAGCACTGCTGCTCTTGGCCCTTGGCTGTTTCGTGGAGACTCCTCCTAATTTTTCCCCCCTAATTTCGCCCACTAATGACCCTGGGAAGTGCTGCTGTGGGTGCTGGAGGTGGGAGCCGGAGGGGGCTCGGGCAGGAGGGATTGGTGCCCACCAGGAGCTGAGCCCAGCAGTGCTGGGTGCTGGGATGTGGAGGCTCCCTTTGGTGGCACAGCACTGTGATCCCAGTGTGCCTGAGCTCTCCTGAGCTTCTTAGGAGGAGAAGCACAATTTTCTCCACTTCTCCACCTTTTCAGATTAGGAAGGAAAAGCCTCTCTCCTCCAGGGCAGTTTCCAAGGGACGTGTTTGATCCCTGCAGCCAAAGAGGCTCCTGTGTGCCCATCCCTGGAAGTGTTCAAGGCCAGGTTGGAGCGCTGTGGTCTCATGGAAGGTGTCCTTGCCCATGGCGAGGGGTGGAATGGAATGAGCTTTTAGGTCTTCCCACCCCACCCTGTGATTCCATGATTCCAGCCCCTCCTGGCACCACCATTCCACAGCTTTGGGAGCCAGGGAAGGGGTGTTTGGAGCACAGCTCATAGGAATCAGCCCAGCTCACAGAAATAGCAGCGACAGAAGGAGTGTTTGGTGTACCCGACCTTCTGCTTTGTACAGCTCCAGTGCTGCTTTTCCAAACTAAAAATACCTCTTACCTTGACTGCTCCAAGGAAGAGCACTTGCTCGGCAGGTTATTTAGGATTCAGGGGAAGAAGGTTCAGGCAGAGCCCAATTAGTCTGCCTTAATTTACAAGCCAAGTTCTGTGTCTGCATGATTTGCTTCGCTTGCCTGTGCACATTTTAAAGCACAGAGCAATGCTGTGGGAGGGCGTTTTTCACTGCACGTACTTAGGGCAGAAATACTGCTGTTATTCACATGTTTACAGCCCTCCTCATAATGAAACTGCTGTGTTCTCTGCCATATTAAAAAAAAAAAAAAGAAGAAAACAACTAGTGGTGTGCTGAAATGAGCAGAAGATGTGGGAGGATAAAGATGTGCATTGCAGATCGTGGATCTCCTCGTGAGCTCTGCCTTCTCCTGCTCATTCCTGCTGTCCAGCTGGGCAGTGCTGGTTAATTCTGGCAGTTCTTCTCGGAAGGGATCCATGTGTGGATGCAAGCTGAGAAGTTGCTACATTTCTCTGTGATGTACGTGAATTTTTTCATACTCAGAAGTCATGGCCATACTTGACTTTATTTGGAAGCAATCCCTGTATTTCCTGTGGCCTAGAATCACAGAACCATTAAAGCTGGAAAAGACATCTCAGATCATCGGAGGGAGGGGGTTTAAATTCTGCATTCCAAGGGAAGCTCCTGCTTTCCTTAGCAGACACCTGTCATTCAAACCACGACAGGAAGATTCGTGTCAAAAAAGCAACATCCTCCTTGTCCCTATATTCTCTATGCTGACAACGAAATAACTGAAAACCCCACAAACCAGATTTATAAAGTCCGAAATCAGGAAAACCGTGGTTTTGGGACAGAGCAAGGACCCAGTTGAACATTTTTCCCCCTGCTGTGAACTTGCTGCATTTCCTATTGCTGCTTATTAAGCAGGCAGCTGACAGCTGCTGGCAAAGTTTGGGAATAGCAGAGGAGTGCAGCGTGCCCGAAGGCTCTCCGGGCCTCTTTTGGGCAGCAGCTCAGGAGCAGCTCCTTAGGTGGGATATCCATAAGCTGCGTGTCCCAGCCAGAAATAGCACTGGGAATCTGCTCCTTTGGCTGGTGGAAACGTTGGTTTGCTCCACTGGGAAAGGAGAACACGCAGGAGGATGGAAGGAGCCAGCCCAGCTTTTGGTGGCAGCTCCTGGAAGATCTCTGGGTGTTTTTTAATCCCTCCCTCCTTGCCTGCTGGTGTCTAAGGAGTGCAGATCCGTGTCCTGATCCACTGTGGGCTGGGATTCCTGCAAGGCTGTGGAAGAAAACTCATCAATTTCAATGTGCCAGTTTAATGAGTTGCTTTTCAAATTAAGCTTAAACACAGGTGACTCCTGTCCTGTCCTGGTCCTGCACATGACTCCTGTGTGGCTACAGCACTAGGATCTTCCCTTGGTGTGAAGGCTTCCTTTTAGTTCAAATATTTAAAACACCTTTTTTTTTTTTTTAATGTTAGGAACGGCAATGTTGCCTTGAGGCCAGAAGTGCCTGAAAACTGTGAATTAACACTCACGGACAAGGCTGTCTTTTGGACTTTTGACCCGTGTGGGCTGATGGTGGGGCTGTTTTAATGCAACCAGCACCGTGCAGGTGTGGTGTGTGACACTCCAGAGCTTTCTGCAGGCTGCAGTGCTGCTGCACAGAATGCACAACTGCACCAGGTGCTCACCTAGTGATCAATTCGCATCCGATACTTGGAATCTGTTTCCATCAGAGAAAGGAATGGTTTGGGAAAGGAGCTTACAGATCACCTGGTTCTAACCCCTGCCATGTGCACTCTCCACTATCCCAGGGCTGCTCCTTGGGGCATTCCAGGGATCCACAGCTGCTCTGGGCACCCTGTGCCATGGCCTGCCCACCCTTCACAGCCAGGAATTCCTTCCCAATATCCCACCTGGCAATGGGAATCCATTCCCCTCGCCCTGCGTTTGGCACGTGCTACCCCAAAAAAATCCAAAATTGCGGAATAGCCAGCGCACATCAGCAGCACCTGGACTCGCACAACCCTTTGGAAAGCAACAAAAGGCAAATCCCAACCCTCGGAGACAGGCAGCCCATTTCCTGGAGCAAATCCCCTCCCATAAAGCTGCCGGTGCCATCTGGCAAGGAATCCTTTGTGGAATCCTCAGGGAATCGTTTGTGTTCTGTCCGTAAAATGTGGAACACGGCGGCCTCGCAGCGTTTTTTAATCAGGTGTCGCTCGGTGCCCTTTGGTTCATCCCTAAAAAAGTCTGGAGAAGGGAATGTTTTCAGTTTTTAAAGGTGTGATTTATGGTGATTATTGGTATCTCAAGAAGGGGGGGAGCTGTTCCAATCTCCCCCTCAGGGTGACTGCAGGAGGGGTTTCTGTAAAAACCTCCCAAAAAGTGAGCACGGGGACCTGAGGAAATATAAAGAACAATCCATGAAACCAAAAATGTTACCATTTCTTTTTAGGAACTAAACTAGGGAGTTTTCCAAACCAGTTGGTGTCGAGTTCTTACGAGCACTACGCATTCAAGAACTGAACAAATGTCATTAAATTAGTTTTTAAAGCAATTATTTCGAGCTTCTGGGAGCAGGCAAAGCAAATATTGGAAATAACATCCTTGCTGAGCACGAAGTTTATTTTATAACAGGTGCCAAAATGTTCTGATGACTTAGAGATATAAACGGTGAGCAATCAAATTGCGTTTTGAAGGACACGTGAAATCTGTGCCTGTTTATTATGTTTTATATATATATTTTGTTTACATCTATCTCTTGATATAGTGGCTTTTGGATATAATCAAATACTAGTATACATATATTATGATATATCAATATTATAATAGTGGTATGCTGACATATAATTGCGTCAATATATTATTAATGTACTATATATTTTATTAACATTGTGTATTGCATGTTCTGTATTGTGCATGGTGCATTATGTCATTATACATTACCATACGTATTATAATATACCAAATATTACATACAATTATCTATAGCAATACACAGTATTTATTTATAACTGTATATTGCTATGTTAATAGTATGTTAATATGTATTAATGCCGCAAACATCTACCACCTCCACTTGACACAACGCCTGTCCGCTGATCCGACCAGCAGAAATGCCCACGAAAGCGGGAAATCTCTTTATAACTCTTCCAATCAAGGCCTGGAAATCAACTTTCATTAATCAACAACGAGAAACCTCTTAAATTCGCTTTATTTCGGTTTTATTCCTGAGGGAGCCCACACGCGGGAGGTACCATCGGAGCGCCAGGCGCGGGGGTCGACGTGGGCAGCGGGGGGGGCGCGGGGCGGGGCGGAGCCCCCCTTTCCTCCTCATCTCCCCCCCGCTTGCCGATGGTAGAGTCCACGGCGGGAAACCCCGCGGCCGCCTCAGACAATGAGCGCGCAGTTCGCGGCGCGGCCGCCGGCGGCGCTGCAGCGCCCGCCCCGCCGAGGTGCCCGGATGTGGCCGCGCCGGAAGAGAAGCGCGTCTCCTTAGGGCCCGCCATCTTGTGCGGCAGCAAGCAGGGCGCGGGGGGCCCGGTAGCATCCGCGCAGGATCCCGCCGACGGGGGCCCATCATGCCCGGACACCTGCAGGAGGGCTTCGGGTGCGTCGTCACCAACCGCTTCGATCAGCTCTTCGATGACGAGTCCGACCCCTTCGAGGTGTTGCGCGCGGCGGAGAGCCGGAGGAAGGAGAGCGGCGGCGGCGGCGGCGGCGGGAGCCAAGCGGGCGGCGGGGCCCGCGGCCCGGCGGGTGCCC
>JAGMWU010000113.1:0-107650 GCA_018697195.1 Certhia americana | reverse complement strand
AGCAGCAGCTCCCAACTTTTCAGTGCTGCTCCCTAGAATAATTTTTATTTGTGAAACTGTGAATTCCCCGCTGGAATCCCACTCACAGCCCCTCCGATCAATGTTTAAGGTCTTACACCCTGACTGGGACAATTTCCTGTCTCTAGACACGGAAAATGAGGCAAAACTCAGACTGGATTGGAGCCAGAATCCAAATGGGAAAAGAGGCAGCATGCTTGGCACGGGGGTGTTCCCTGCTGGGTGACACCTGTGTGGAACAGGTCCTTCTCTTCCTCTGTCCAAAGTCCGACGGCAAAGGATTCGGTAACTCACGACTGAGGCCTGGATTGAAAATGGTTCTGTTGAAATTAGACAAAGAATGCAGTAAGAAAAAATAAGCATCCTTTTTATGTATGAAAATAGTAGGGAATAAAGTGTTGAAAAAGGGCACTTTTATTTGATGCCCTTTCTCATTTTTTATGGATAAAACCCAATAGAGAGCAATCAGAAGTGGTAAAGCCAAGAGCCTTTGGGTTCCGGTAGGCTTAATTTCCATTTTCTCCTCTCTTTCAGGACAGGAAAGCCCACTGAACTCATCCCATCTGTGACAAAAACTTTGGTGTTCGAGCAGCCAAACCAAACAGCTCCAGCCTTGCCAGCCTGCACTGGAGGGCCCCTGGTCCTGCCTGTGCTGTGGGTTAAGTCCCCACTTGTCCCCAGAGTGTTGCTATTCCAGAGGGATCTGCTCTGGTTTCAGGCTGTCCTTGTGCCTGCAGTCCCCAATGCCTGGCAGCCAGAGAGCTCTGTCCAAAGTGGCCTTTGCCACCTTGTCAGGGGTGTGGTGGCAGCCCCGGGTGCAGGTTGAAGGTGGGAGACACCACGCCCTCTCCTGCAACTCAGCCAAAAAAGCAGAAAGAAAAGCAGCCCCGGCCTCAGCAGCTGCCATCACTTTGGCCTGGCAACACTTACCTGCAGGAAACACCCTCTGCAACTCTCCAGAACTTCAGCCATGGAGCAAGGGAAGCCTCACGCCCTGACATTGGTTATTTCTCCCTGCAAAGGGATATTGCACAAGCAAATTTACAGTTGTTACATAAATCCTGGAAAGGGCAGGAAAATTAGGGTTATGGAAGAGTTTGTTGCTGTCATGTTAGCTGCCAGTCAGTTCTGCCTTAGAGCCATTGCAGGGGTGGATCTGCATCTGCAGCATTAGCAGCAGAGAAGGAGCTGCATTTGTATAGGAATTCCCTTGCGGTCAGCCACTCCCATCCCAAGCAGGACCTTCTTCATGACCCTGAGCTTAGCTCAGGTGCTTGGAGCAGGGTGCTGAGAAGGCCAGGATTCTGCATTTCAATGCCCAGCTAGAGCAATCACTTCTCATCATTTGACTTGATGATCCTCGTGCCTCTTGGCAACTGGAGGGTCTGGAACTAAAGAACAAACAGTTTTCACTGGCTTTTACACACTCAGGGTTTATCCAGTGGGGAGTGCGAGCCGCAGAGAAGGTGGGGGAGAGGAGGGAGAGTACCAGCTCTCACCCGGCAGGTGTCAGATGAGCCGCCAGAGCGGGACCGAGCCCCGGTGGGGCTCCAGCCCCGTCCCGGGCACAGCCGGAACGGGAGAGGCAGCGCCGGCCTCGGCTCCAGCGCCTGTCCCAGAGCGGCCGCGCTGGGCAGCGGCGATGCAGCCCCGCTTGTTCGGCGGGGTCGCGGCGGTCGGGGCTGCGGGCAGAGGGAGGGGGATGCGGGGCCGCTCCGGGAGCGCGCACGGAGAACTGCAGGCGGCGCTGAGGGAGCGGCGGGCTCGGGGCGGTGCCGGTACCCCACCCACTTGCAGCCGCGATCCAGACTCTGCTCCTGGCGGGTCCGGTACCAGCATAGCCACGGCTCCCCGCGGCCGCAGAGGCACCGTACCCGGAGCCCCTGCAGGACCCGAAACCCTGGCCGGCCGCAGCTGGAGCGGCAGCGTCCGGCTCGGCCCCAGCGCTCCTCCCGGAGCGGCTCTTCCCGCACGCGGCGATGCCGGTCCCTGTCCCAGCCCCAATCTGGCCTCGGTCCTCCGGAAAGAAGCGGCCCCGTTCGCCCCTACGCCCTTTCCCTATCCCCATACACACTCCAACTCTGCCCAGCCAGAACCAGAGCTGCTTTCAAGCAAATACGACAGGAGGCTGCTGCGAGCTGTCCTTTTGAGCAGCAGCAGCAGTTCCTGGAGACCGTCCCCAGCTGGCTCAGCCCGCACTGCAGGCTACACTCAGCGACAGCTGAAAACGGGGAGTTGAGACTCCCCCTGGGAAGCCCAGCCCGGCAAACCGTGTGTCCCGCGCCCCGCCCTGCCCCTCTCACCTTCCTGTCAAAGAGAACAGCTGCCTCCTCCTGCTGTCTGCGCCCGGCTTCGGGCAGGGGGATGGTTCAGGCAGCTCGGCTCATGGTTCTTCCTCGATGCATTTTTGTTTCCCTCCATTTCCCCCGGGCCGCAGGACAGCGGGGGACAGGCGGCGGAACGGGAGCCCGGCAATGCAGAGGGGCCACTCACCAGACGGCGGCCACGGCAGGACCCCGGGAGAAATAGGCGTTTTTAACACCTGCCTGTCCGCACCCGCCAGGCTCCCGCCGGGCTCCCGCCCCCCCCGCGGCGTCGCCGAGCCCGCGGCCGGCGTCGGCACGCCTGGAAAAGCCGCGAAAAATTGCTCCGGGGGCGGTTTGGGATCGCGTTTTCGCGCAGGCGTCGAATAAACACCCAAAGGGGTCCTTGAATTTTCCCGCCCTTTTGGCCGCCATCTTGGGAAGGTCGGGCGTCCCGCGGCCCGGCGGCCATCTTGAGTGTGGCATCGGAAGGACCCCCCCTTCTGCCGGGCTGCGCCCTCGGGCCGTGGCTGCAGTACTGCTCTCTGCCCAGCAGGTGGCAGCACTGCCGGCGAGCTCACCCACAGAAGGGAGGGAGGCCAACAGGAACGCGTCCAACCCGCTCCGAACAATCCTCCACTCCCAATGATCCAAGATAACCCCGACCGAAACTAAAGAAATCCTGCCTGTAACCAAATAAAGCCAAAAAACCTCCCTGTGTTTTAAAATATATTCAATATTTTTTATACCTATTTTTCCATACTTTAATTTATATTTATATTCATATACTTTATATATCTATAGAATTATATATGTATCATATCTTATTGTAAAATACATACAATATTCTTTGTATTACATATTATATAGTTATTTATATTACCTACATTTATTTATATTTTATGTATATATATTTCTATATCTTTATATATTTATTATATATTTGCATAGTTATATTTTTGTATTATTTATATTCACATTATTCATAAGTTTACCATGCCTCTAATCCAATAAAAAGCAAACAACCCCTTTTTCTTAAACTGTACTATTTTTATATCTATATTCTTCATGTTGATCTCTATAATTTAAATTTCTACATTATCTTCAAGTATGCTATATCTACATGATATTATATTACAATAATGCATAACAGTATTTTTATTACTTTATTATGTATTTGTATATTTGGTTTTTTTATTATTTATATTTGTATTATCTCCTATAAGCCCCTTGCCTCTTACCAAATAAAACCAAATACTTTTACTTTAAAATATGTTTAAACATTTTTTATGTTTCTATTTTTATAATTATACTTACGATCTATATTTATATATATGTTATAATACATCAAATCTTTTAATGTTATATATAATTTTCATTTATGTAGATATTATTATACTTATAGTTATTATTTATTTTTAGTTATCTTTATATATTTATCTTTACAGTTTAATATTTCTTTTTAATCTATATTTTAAACTCTAGAGAATCATTATCCCTACACATTGGAGCTGCAAATGTATAAAACTTTAGTCAACACTAGTGCACAAGACATACTAATCCCATCACAGCATAGCAAAACAAAACATATTTCTATTGCAAATGTAACAAGAAAAGCACAACATTTAACCCTATCAATAACTAACCTAACTAAAAAAACCCCCAAAATAATACCACTATAACTAGCCTAAAACCATCATACATCCTAAACATCAACCTCCTCCCCAAAAAATATTTCAAAATCCCAAAAAACTCAAATACACATTTAAAATGAAAGGACTACTAATAAAAAAATTAAAAAAGAAACACATTAAAAAATAAGTCAAACTGACTCACTGAACTCAAAACTGTACAACTGACCCTAAACATTACTAAAAATCCCACCCAAAGCTCTACATTTATACACTAATTCACACATCATAACCATAGTTCGCGTTCCCCCGCTTGTAGTGCTGGAGCGGGACTGGCACGGCGGATGGAGCGCTGCCCCTTGCCGGGGAAGGGAGAAGCTGGAGGGGGGGCCTGAGGGGCGGTCTTTTCTGTTCTCGCCGCATCTGTTCAGTGACGCGGCTTCACTGTGGGAGAGGAAGGGGGAGCGTGGGGGGCTTTGTGTGTGAGTATTCTCAGTGCTGGAGATGAGGGGAATTCCACGGGCAACAGGTGGCTGCCTTCGTCTCTTTGTAGCTATTGTAACTTTGGTGGGGACTGAAGGGCGTTCCCGGGGCTGTGGCGGGGAAGTGATGAGTGGACCGAATGCTTCTCGTATCGCCGTGTGGTGCGTATCTAACTCTGGTGATTTGGGGTGGAGGTTCCTCATAGACTGCAGAGTCCCGAGGTCGCTGTGGACTTGGCTTCAGATTCGTCTGATCAGAGGCGGGGTGTGGGCGAAATAAAATACCTCGGTTAGAATGGCGCTCTCCGCCTTTCGTCTGAGTTTATCCTAGTACCGAGGCGGTTCCAAACACCTTGACATCCGCATTCTCCTGGTCATCCTGGAGACCAGGTGTGTTTTAGAGATGACTTCTCTTGTCTCCATAACTCTTGTAATAAGATAGAGGATGAAAAATACTGCAACTGAAAGGTTCATTTCTATGCCTCATCCATTTGGCAGAAGCAGAGCAGGGAAGAGTGTGTCCCAGCGGCCTATGCCCATGTAATGCCCCTTGACAACAGCAGACTCGAGGACCCTGGCTTCTTTGACATCTCATCCATTTTCTCATTCACCATTTTCAAGGACTCTCAGATGCCCAAATCATGCCACAGAAAATTGATAGACAGTGAGGAATAAGCCCAAACAGGAACACCCTAATGCAGCACTTGACCTTGGCTTCTGCCACTCCAAACTCCTGTCAGGGGCATCAAAAGGAGTTTGAGCTGACCGTGCAGCATCTTCCCTGCTCTAGCCCATCCTCTGCAGCATAGCCAGGTATGGCAGTCACAAACAAATGCAATACATCTTGATTCCTCCCCAAAACATAAGCCAGGATTTCTAAAACCAGGAGTTTGCATGCAGAGATTAGTCTGTGCACAGTGGGGCAGTGGTTGTAACTGCATCTCAGTTACAACCACTGAGATGGTGGCTGCTCCTCATCCAGAGGTGAGGCTGCTAAGAGCCTGAGCAGCCAGAACCCTGCTGCAGGTGTCAGGCTTGATCTCGGACTGGACTGGGAGATCTCTGTGGGTGGCCAAGGTTTATTAGAGAAATTGTTAAATTACAATGACTTGTATACAAAGATAAGCTGCAGTGCCTTTTGAAAGGCAAAGGTGTTTCTGACCCATTAGAAACTGATACAGGTTACCCAGACACCAGTGACTACAACAGGCTTGATAGTAAAATAATGATCACCTTGCAGTTAATCTTAGTGGAGTCACAGTTTATTCTACCTACTACATCCAATGGGATGTGTACATTGTGTCAGCACATAACTATTACCTCCTGCCAGGTGCTTTTCTGTCGCTGTCTATCTCAGCAGCATCTCTTCTGTCCCCATTCCATCTCAGGAGTTGCCCCCTCCCTTGTTTGCTCTGTTTAAACATCCAGAGAAACATATCTCTATGGCACATTTCTAAATTCGACATGAGGCAGTTCTCATCTTTAAATGGATGGGGGAATAAAAGGTGCAGAAATCAACTCTGTTATTAGGCCTTTAAACTAAAATTTAAAAGAAAGAAAATCCCAAACCAAAATCACTGTTCATTTCTCACGGAGAATTCAAACCCTTCACTGGCATGTTCCTAGGAATGGTTTTTTTGCTGCTTGCAACAGATAGCAATCATGGAGCTGTATCCTGGAGCACCACGGTATTGTCCTGCCAGTGAGATGAGCTGTCATAGGGCTGCACAGACCAGTGCTGCTGTCCACAAAGCCAGTACAATGCTGGCTGTCAGTCTAGGTATGGGGTGAGGGTGCAGGGATGGGGTGCCAGAGGTGCAGGAGCAGACCTCGTAGCCATTCTTCGAGCGGCTCTCATCGTGCTGCCCCGGCCTGGAGCGTGCCCCAGTCCTGCTGCTCCCGGCTGCCTCAGGGGCGTCAGCCTGCATGTTACTGCACACCAGCCAGTCCCTGGCGATGGACTGTGGGTACCCGGGCTGCACCTCCAGCTCGCTGTCCCGTACCTTCCAGTACTCCTTGCCCTTGAAGAAGTAACTTGCACCTGCAAAGAGACCGAAACCCAAACACAAAGTGAGTGGCGGTAGGTGGTGTCACAGAGGAAAGTCAGAGCATTTGGAGCAGCAGACGAACATTTCCACACAGCTGAGCCCTGGGGAGTGAAGGCATATGAGATTTCGCTGCTTATTGTCAAATCCCCTCTTACTGCAGGAGGGATGCTCCAGAGGGCAAGGTAATGCTGTGCCTGGTCAGGATCTCACATCAGCCAGGACCCGCCAGCAGCTGGAGGAAGATGGTGAGCTATTGCCTCTTCTGTGCTGAGTCCTAGAGCAGATGTACCTCCTGGTACTGTGGGTGTGTAGGGTCAAGACCCTGTGAACCCAGTGCTGGTCACGCTATACACAACTCTCCTTCTTGTAATAGGGCATTGTAAAGCTGGACATCCCACTATCCATTAATGACCTGGGCTCAGAAAAAATAACCTGAGCCTGCCAGGGCTCTGGGAAGCTTCTGGCCTCAGGTACATGTTTTCCACTCTGAACTGGGAGGTTATGAATACTCTAAGCAGGCCTCATGCTCAAGAGGACTCCTACCTATAGGAATGTCACTCTCAATAGCTTTGGAAATTCAGCTTGAAAAGTCTCTGGAAGTGGCCTCCCCCTCGGCCTGATTTAATGATTGCTATTATGCTGTTAGGTTGCAAGTAAATAAACCCTGGAAGCGCTACTTTGTTGTGAGTGAATAACTGGTTGTAAATATCTCCTGTGACAAAATTTCTGTGGTCTTTTCAGAGGGAAGAAACCTCTGAGAAATTTCATCCTCAGAAAGTAAGTTGGGAGAACATCTTTAAAAGTACTTTCTGTCATCATCCTCATATATCCAGCTAAAAATCCAATGACAACAAAACCAGTGAGGAGCATATCAGCCTGTACTAGGATAAAAATCACTGCTAAACAGTATCAACTGTGTTCTTTTAATAAAGTTAACTAATTATCCCCCCACAATATTTTTGTTGCCTGTTTAAAATTACGAAGTCTCATAATGAGAAGTGTGGGGAGCTCTGGCTGGTGTCACAGCTCTCCAGGTTTCAGTCACAAGGAACATCCCATCAGGGGCTCAGTGTTTGTTTTGACCAGCAGAGTAGAAGGAACTACAGCTCAATAGAGCACTGATTTTCTTTGCAGTGTTTTTTTAATCTGCCATATGGACTCACCATCTGACCACCTCATGGCATCATCTAAAGGGCTGGGTATTCCCTTCCACAGGATGGCCTCCAAAGGATACTCGGGATCCATTCTCCGCTCATGGTCATCGTAGCGCCAGTAGAGATTGTCCTTAAAGAAATAAGTCTTGTCATTGTGAGCCCAGGAGAAAGCAGCATCAATTCCTCCCGGGGGCAGGCCAAAGTCGGAAATGGGCCGTGGGTACCCTTCCTCCACGTTGTTGTCTTTGAAGACCCAGTATCTGTCTCCTGTGAAAAGGAAACAAGCACAAAATAAAATCATATTTGTTTACAGCCTAAACCAGTAATTCCCCACAGATAAGCTGAGCAAATGTTCTGTTTGTTTTGTTTTGTTTTCTACTGTGGTGATAAAGCTTCAGGGCTGAGCTATGGGCATTTAAGGATGGGAATAGGAAGGGGTTAGCCCATGGGGGAACCTCCAGCTTTGAATACCTGCTTTTTTGTGTCAGGCTGCCCATGGACATAGCCCTGCTTTGCTGGTGAAAGCATGACTGTCCCAGGACATGAACACGCTGACAGCATCAGTACAACTGTCACTTTTATGTATTTGATGGAGGCATTTGGTTTCTGCCCCTTAGATTTCTGCCTGATATCCAAAGAAACAAAGTTACAGACAGCTTTTGTGGGCAAACTGGGCACTTCCTGTGGGCTATTCAGCTTCTGAGAAGTCAAGTGTAGTTCACTTTCAAAGAGCAATCGTCACTTTCTAGAGTCTGATGGGCCTAGAGACCTGTGGATTATGAAGATACACAGGGACTGGATAAATCCCATACAAGCAACTCACCGATCTTCAAGGGTCTTACACAGCCACCCCCTTGGCCTGACCTTGGGCAGGAGAGAACCATCAATATGGGGTTTTTTCCCAATAAAAATGAAACATGACAGGATTGGGCCCTGGTCTGTGAGAACAAGCAAATGAACCCAGATGTCTCAATTTCTTCATAATTCTCTAACCACTGGGACAGTTTTTCTTCTTTTACAACATCTATTTGGGAACCTGCAGTGTTCTTTTAAGTATTGCATAGCTTGTTTTAAGGATCAGACTTTTTCCTCCATTAGTTTTCTAGAATATCTGAAGAGGCCCTTAAATGCATGCCCATGTATCAGCAGCAGGACCTTAGAGGCCAAGGTAATTTGTGTTCCTTAGTTTCTGTCCAGGGACCAATGAAACAGCGCTGGAGGGAGAGAATGAGTTGTATTTTATAGCTGGAAAGAAAATTCTGAGTTTATGTTGGGAGCTTGGCAAGACTAACACACACAGATAATGCATGTCTTGGAACAAGATGCCGACTATGGAATATCTGGAATTCCAGTCTCCTGAGAAGCTGGGAGGAGCCCCTGGACCTGAGCTCCTGGCTGGTTTTCTGTTCATCCCCAGCAGGGAGTGAAGGGAGGGAGGGAAGGAAGTGAGTGAGGGCCGCTGTGGTCTGCGGACATAACTGGGAGGGTCCAGACCAAGGCATAAGGGGTGGCAAGCTCCAGCTGGCAACATTCCTTCTGGGAAAGCAGAGCAGAGCAGGCAGCCTGAGGCAGCTGGACACAAGTTGCAAAGCCTTCCATATGCTGTTCTAGGAGGAGATTCAGGGCTCAGTGTGGTGGTCCAGGAGGGCTTTGGCTCCATGTAGAAAGGCCTTCTGCAAGCGTAGGGGCTTGTGTAGGACAAGAATTATCTCTCTGGCCTGGCTGGAAAAACTGAAACTGAATTATTGCTTCCAAAAGTGCTTGGTTCAGCACTTCTGAAAACGATAATTGCGCCACGTTTTAAGCGTAACAGTCAGGAGACGATAAGCAATTTCCAAACAGGAAGAATGGAGGGCTGGGATGTGTTTAGCGTTTCAAGCACACAACCTTGGTGAAACAAGTGTCAGTGCTTGCCAGGGTCTTGGGTGACATTGAGTGCATGGGTGGCATCTAACCAGCACGGGTGGATGGTCTGTGGAAAACTCGGACATTTTTATAGAAACCAAGAGCTAAACTGTTCCTCCAGTTCTCCTGAAAAAAATGCTAGCAAATTTTTTTAAATAAAAAGAGAGAACTATACGACTTATTTTAAGAAAAGTACAGTAACAGAAATATAACTATTAAAACGCAAGTTCTTTAGCTTCATTTTTATTTCCTCTCTGACTTCTTCTTTTCTCAGTAACAAATACTAAAAAGAGAAAAGGTCAAAGGAGGAACACACCACCTGTGAGTGTGTAGGGGTGGTTCCTGCTTGTGTTTCATTCTTGGAAAGCTCAGATATTAGTTACATTTGGCTGAACTTTATCTTCAATGACACTTCCCTCATTTTCTGGGGAGCATGACCGTCACCTTTTTTTTTCCCTTCCTGCCAGCTCGTCTCTCCTGGACTCACTCATGGACAACAGGTTTCAGACCGGCCCTTGAGATGCTTAACAGGTGGCACTGGTGTCTCCCGCCTAGCACCACGTTCTGTACCTCCAGCACCATGTTTGCTCTCACCTTTGAAGAAGACAATCTTGTGGTCACTGGTTCTCTCGTAGACTGCGTCCAGGCTGTCCAGGTTGAGAGGCAAACCCCGCCAGAAACGGTGAATCTGAGCTGGCTGGAGGGAGACCAAGTGCTTATTGCGAGTCAGTCTCCAGAAGTACTTGCCTGGAGGGACAAACTGGACATTACTGAACCACACTCAACCCACCTTTGCTGGGGCGTGAGTGCTGGTGGGTGGCTGCAGCTGGAAGAAAAGCATGTGAGTTGGGAGCCATGATTTAGAGCCATCCTGCTTTCCAGCTGTGACTGCTTTCTATTTTTGGCAGTCTATAGAAGAAATCCCTTTTTTTTTTGGACTAAAATAATCCTCTGGACATTGTGCTTGAGTTGTTATACTCCCGGCCACAGTGTGAGGCTGTGCCGCCGAGCTGGGGCAGGATAGAGGAGCCTTTCATTTCCTTCCTCCCTCTCTGCATGAGACCTCCTGAGAGCTGTGGGATCAGACACCAAGAGCCCTAAGCAAGAGCGTCCAAAAAAAACATCCCTGTTCCTCCTCTTGTGGAGTAGCCACAGCTTCCTGCATGCAGGATATCCAGATATCCAGCTGCTTTCATGTTTGGAAATGTCTGGGGTGTTACAATGAAATACAGAAGTACCAGAGGAGTTGTTTTGTAATGAAGTGAGGGAGTGAGAAAATAAAAGAGGAGGAAACCATCTGAATAGATCTGGAAGGGTTGAGGTGGGGAAGGAGGCGCAATTAAGGACTTTGGTACCATCTAGTGGCGCAGGATACTAAGCAGAGAATGCAGTCCTGTGGAGCTTCCAGGATGAATGTACTGGTGGTGCCAGCAAATGCACTTAACACCTGCAGCAGCAGTGCCCCAGGTAGGAAACAGTATTTTGGGTATTTCTGAAATATTTTGTATAATGTAAAAGGAAACAGATTTATCCTTCATGGGAAGGACGACAAACTTTTTCCTGCTAAAAGAGCTGATTATGGGATTTCCTGAGGAGTTCTTAATGGTTTCCAGGGACATCTCCAAACCCAGCTCTGTGTTGGCTCTGGAATTCTCAGCCTTTTTGCAGCACATTTCATGCTGTGTTTTCTCTGGAGAGCTCCACGGAGAAACATGAACCAGATCAAGATGTTTAGGAGGCAACTCTCAACTTTGTCTTGTATTTGTTATTGCCTGTTACAAATTATTGCATGGGATTTGCATGTTGCCTTGCATCAATTTCTGAGGGAAGATAAGCAATAGAACCCAAAGATGCATCTTCAGATTTGTATTCCCCACACACTTGGCTCTTTCTCCAGAGCTGGCAGATTGTGACACCAGCTTTTGAAATTTTATGGAAATTGGATCTCAGCCTAATAATGCAGGATGCAAAACTCTAACACTTCAACATCTGCAGTGAGGGAGTTTTATTCTAATTATAAGGATTTACATCATATTCTTGTTCTTCTGCTCCAGTTTGTGTATTTGCTCTATCTATCTTACTGAAACATAAATGAATAATGCATTCCGATACCGTAGGAATTGCCATAATTACAGATATTTCTTTGGAATGTAAAAAAACCCCAAGGATTCAAATTTGGTGGCCATTTTACATAAATGGAAACATATGTAATTAAATAAAGATTATCTCTGCATCTGTAATTAGCAAGGCACTAGATAAGGTCAGATTTTCAGTTCTTTAGCAAAAAATACAGCTCAACTTAATGCCATCTTCAGCAGATCAGTATGTGAACTTTGAAGTGTCCTGGGCTCATCGGACACACAAAGGGAAGCTTCAGTACTTTTGACATTTCATCCCTTTGCAAGTGATGGGCTCAGCAGGCGAGCAGCTGCACCAGGGAAACTTTAAATCTATGCCCAAAGTCAGGAACAGCCTGTGCTGTTGGTTACTTTAGTTGTTTTTTAATAAGCTATCAGGAAAAAGAAAGAAAATAAAACACTCCAGTAGCAAGGAGTTCTCAACACCACTGCCTCAGTCTGCCTGGGCTCATGATTTGCCACAGACCAGCCTGCTCACCAAAGTGCTGCTGTTGCATGGATGATCAGATCCATGATCCAAGCCAGATCCATGGGGGAACTGCTGCCATTAGCATGCACAAATAATTTAAGAAACAAAACCCAATCTTAAAAAACAAACCCCCAAATTTGTTTAAAAAACTTAATTTAAACCTTCCTTTGAGCTGGCAAAATGAACACAGTGAAAGTGTGAGGTCCTGCTGCACCAAGATGTGGATGACGGGTTGAGGCAATTGTTTTCTTTAATTCCAGGTAATTTTGATCCCAGCTGTGTTCTGCGCTGTCCAAGCAAGACAGCTGCACACACCATGCAGACACACACACGGAGGCCACAGGCACTTAGAACTTTGGGAATCTGTAGGAAGGCACCTACATCAAAGCAAGCAGTGATTCCAAAGAGCAGAGAAACCCAATAATGCCTTCAAAACAACAAGCTTGTGAGGTCTGGGGACCTTCAGTCCCAGTGCCTTCCCACTGACTTATTTTCATCTAGGAAACTAGCAGGATGCCTATCTAGGGACAAAGCTCGGCACTAGAGATCATTTCAATCCTGCCCCAGAGGCGACATTCCTGCTCCTTGGTGCACAGGATGGTTTGGGGAGCAGAAATGGGGGCTGCAAGGAAAGTGCTGGGGTCTGGAGGCAGACATGCAGCTGGCATCCACTGACCCTGTGCTCTTTACATCTGCTTTTTGGCAATAAATATATCCAAAAATAGACACTGAGATGGATTTCTCTTTACTTCAATTTTTTTCCCCTCCAAGAGACAGCCAGCCATTTATCCTGACATCAGTACATGTCTCTGATTTTTCCTTCTTCACTGTGGCTTTTTGGAGCTGGCATCTGAACAAATAATGTTGTGGAACAGTCTCCATATTGTGCTTCCCTCAGGGCACAGGCAACACCAAATTCTCCAGAACCCTTTTGCTCTTCTTGCTTGACCCAAGATTCACACTGTGATACCCAGATGCTGGGATGCTGCTGCACATCCCTGGGGCAAATGCCTCTGCTTCCCTGCTGGGTGGCTTTGGGGTGGCTAAATGGTGGCCAGCGATGCAAAGAAATGCCCATGGGCATTTTGGCATCTTGGAAAGATGAGAAAACAAGCCCAGAGAGTCCAGCCTATACAGGCTCTTCTTAGCTGAGAAAGCACTGATGAGATCCTCATCAACAGCTGGGCTCCCCGGGAACATGCTACCAGCAAGTGTTTGCTGGCACGAAACCGGATGGTCCTCAGTTGTGTACACACTGTCTTTAAGAGATGCATGACAAGCAGCATTTAGGAAGGTGAAGCGTGGGAGGAAAGGAAGGCTGGAGGTATCCAGGAAGAAGGCAGTGGAGTGTTGCTGCTCTGGTCATCCTTGGTTCGACCTCAATTTTGACTTTGCTAGCACAAATATCAGATTTTAGTTCTTCACCTGGGCAGTTCGGTGTGATGGGTCAGAGTAAAAATTTACGTGCTGGATTGTCACCAGCCACACACTCAGGTATGTGGGATGCTTCCCTGCGTCTGTGGGAGCAGCCCACAAACCCCAGCCAGCTCAACCTCACCACCCACCCCAGCCTCTCCCATACTGCACTGCCTCTGGTACTGCCATACCAAAGCCACCACAGGGTGACACAGGCACAGACACCCGGTGCTCACCTTTGAAGAAGAAAGCCTCTCCCCGGATCTGGGCCACTGCATCGAAGTGAGTGTTACACCTGTTGGGCACATCCCGCCTGAGCCTGTGGAGAGATGCCCAGGTGAGCAGGGCCCAGGCAGGCAATGAAGGGTTGTGTCCCCCCGATGCCTCTTATCCCACGGACTAAATCACCCCTGTTGCACAGACTGTGCCCATCTATTACCTTCATGCTCAAGCGCAGCCATGTGCACAGGGAGTTTCAAGGTGAGCTCAGGCAAACCTCAGTCTGAAGACAGCTTGGGCTGACAACCCTGAGCTACCACACGCCATTGCTGGGAGTCGAGCAAGGACACACTCTACATCCACCAGCTTGTGTAGCTGGTGAGGGATGAGCTGGCTTCCCACTCCCAGTGGCACAGTGTGGCTTGGCCAGCTGCCCCAGGGCAGCAGGACATGGAAAACAGCCAAGTAGCCTCTTGCTCCAGCAGCTCAGGATGCTGCTGCTCCAGGGCTGAGCTCCAAAGTGCCAGTGAGAGGTGCCAGAGCTGCAAAGCAGAAAGCAACTGAGCTTAAACAGGGGGACCTGGAGGAGCCATGTGATATCCAGAAAGATACCTGGTGAAAGCCACCTGGCAAGTGGGAGCTGAGATACTGAGCTGCTTTAACAAGATGGGTTGGGAAGGCACAGAGTATGAAGGACTGAGAGAGCCACAAAGCCCACATAAGAAATGATGACTGATGGAGGAACAAGGAGACGATGCTGGGAACATGCACAGAAAAGCTGCTGCGGGTGACAGGAACACATAAATCTATTCTGCTGGTAGAAAAATTGTGCTAGGCTGCCAGCACCAGCTTCACTGCCCTCTTTGGCCACAAAACAACAAATGTGGAGGCAAACCCAATCCACCCTCCCAGAATACAAGGCAGTATTCAAGGCATATATACAAGGCAGAACACAAGGGGATGGCATGAGCAAGTTTCCTGCTGCTCCTGCTGCTGGTGTGAGATGGTGGTCTCCCACAACAACAAGAAGAAAGGCTCTCCTATTTCTAGGTCCAAACATGGCCATAAGGAGGCTGGTGGACAAGTGCCTTTAAAAGCTACACATGGAGAAATGTAACTAATGGCATTCATTCAGCATGTTCAAACAAAAGGAGCATGATGTGAAGTTGACCTGCTCCATCTCTGCCGCTCTCACTTGGGTCACTCTTGGTGTCTGACAAAAATGGGTATGACCATCACCTCCTACCTTTTTGTTCTGTGTCTCTCCTTCTCTTAACTGTCCTGCTGCCCTGGTCAACATTTATTAAGGAGCTATACCCTGCATTTCCCTTAATGATACCATGCTGGTTGCTTGATGACACTCAGTGTAAGCAGCCCTTTGCCAATGCTAACCTGCATTGAGGAGTCAGGGTATCAGTCCACTTGTTCCAATATTCACTCCCGCAGGTACATTAGGCAGTTGCTCACTGTGGAATGATTTAGGTAAGTTTTGCTTGTGCAATTCAGGATACTGCTGACGAAGTCTGACTAAAATTCCAGGAAGGATGAATTTACCTAAGGGTGATAGTGACAACTTTCCACTAATATAAGTAAAAAATTTGAGTTTCAGCAAAATATCTAGATATTCAGATAGAAATACCAAAGCCAGAGTGAGCAAGCAAGATACTGATGAAGCAGAGCTTCACATATCACATTCTTTGCAGGAAAGGAAGAAATTTGACTTACGGGACCATGGAGCGGTTCTCTGGCAGCTCTGGAAGGATGGGATGGTCATCTGTTTTGCTTGCTTCAGGCTTGGCTGTGGGGGACACAGATTCCCTGACTCCTGTGTAGAAAGGAAGCAGTAGTGGGGAACACCATCCTCCCTGCCAGCTCCATTCATCCCAGAAAACAGCTATTCCAGAGTGTCCTGCTATGGCAGGAACAGGCTGTAGCCACATGAGGGACACACTTACCATAGAGTTGCCAGATCCGGACTTTGTCCTCGTAAGGCAGGTCGTACTTCAGAGGGTCCCCCACTGGACCTTGGTAGTAGGGTCTCATGATAGACTCTATGGCAGAGATGTGGGTCAAGCCAATAGCATGTCCAAACTCATGGACAGCTACAGCAAATAGGTCCATCCCATGAGTGTCTGGAGATAAGAACAAAATTGAAATAAAACTATCATTAAGTGCTGATAGTAACTGGGGGATTTGGATAGGATGCAAGGGCTGTAAGAAAAAATGTTGGTTTATGTTGGATAAACTGGGAAGAAGACCTTTGGAACAGGTAAAGTTTGAAAACTTTCCAGTTGGAGACTAGACTCTATCATATGAAAATGGAAAGCAAGCCAGACTTCAGCCTACACCAGCCTAGGTATGACCCCTCTTATTTCCAGATCAATGTTTTCACCTGAGGAAAAGCTGGACAAAGGGCTGAGACAGCAAGCACATCACAACCATTTGCTGAGAGGCACTGCAGAAGTGGGGCCAGAGCAGTCACTCCCTGCATCTCATGCCTGCTGCAACTGCTGACACAGCCTTTGCATTGCCCAGAATACCAGATTTCTGCAGCCACCAGCCAGGAGCTCATCACATCCTGCGACAATGAGCCAAGCCACGTGTCAAGGAGCAGGGGAGTGCCAGTAGTGCCCACCTGGCCACAGCGCCCTGTGGGGCTTTCCTTGCCTGGCCTCGCATGCTGCTGCCCAGGCCAAATCCATCCTTCAGCCCTCCTGTATGCACACAAATGCAGGAATGTTCATCTGCTTATCTCACTGCTCATCTCAATGCTGCCCTGACACAAGTAGGTGACCACAGTCCAGCTTGTTTTTAGAGGAATTACCATCTTTTCCTGTTACACACCTTGTGCTGACAGGGCTGCAGCTCTTGTGTCTGTTGCCTTTGGCAAACACTTTGATCCTCACACACCACAATGGGCATTGTTGAACATCAATACCTCCTTGGATTACATTTTTTCTTCAGTCTGGGCTATCTCTACTATATTCTCTTTCTCCTAATTTCCTCATTTGCAATCCAATCCCCAGTGCCTCACACCACACCCATATACAGACTGATCCTATCCTGTCCAGAGCCTGAGACACTCATGTAAGGGGTTCATGCTCATTTCCAAATATATTTCACTGCTACCAAAGTAAAGCAGGAGCTGCTCCCAGGAACCGTATGGGACTGAGCCTTCTTGGTGCATTCCCACCAGTCAGCTCCAAACAGGCTGGGACACATGTCCGTGCAATTTCTGCCTCTCTCTGCACAGCAATGTCCTGCAGCAGTACCAGCAATGATTTTAAGTGTGGTTCTTACAAACATCATGATGTCAAGTATTGTAATAAAGAAGCAGTGAGGTTGGAAAGATCCCTGCGGAGCTCAGGGGAGTGTCACATTCCCTGACAATGATTGGAGACAAAAGGAGTTGGTTTCTTTGCCATCTGAGATGGCTACTTCTTTGCACAAAAGTAGCCATGGCAGATCCTTGCCCAGTCCTTAGTGCTCCTCACCAGGCTCGGGTTATTGGAGCAGAGATATCCTTTGCTGAATTTTGCCTTTTCCTTCATGACTATTATTTACAGTGTCTGTAACCAGGTGAGATTTTTACAACCTTCGCTGTTTTCCCTGGCACTAAGAGAGAACAAGACATATACACTTTGACATTTTAATGCCAGACTGACAGCCTTGGGAATATTTTTATATCATCTACCAAGTTGTTGCTTTTGAATCAGTAGAGAGAACAAAATAAATAAAAGATGAAGCTCAGATAGCTCCAAAATAGAGGGCAGCTTTTTGCTGGCAGGCTCATCCCCTCATCCCTTGGCAGTGCTTGGAGGGGCACTCCCTGTGGGAATGCTAACTCTGAGTTGGCTCCTTCACAGGAGTTTGTTTCACAATGAGCACTCCCAGCCATTAACTGCGAAACTGACTCCATCACTAGCACATTTGCTGTGGCAAGCTACTGTCCACAGCACTTGCCTCTGCCCTGTATGCCTGCAGATCAAAACTGCTGCTTTATTTTTTTTTTCCTTCCTGGTAAGAGCCATCAGTTGTGACTGTGCATCAGCATGAAACAAGGAGCAGGTGTAATTCTGAAGGATCAGCCTGTCCAGACCTTTAACCTTCACCTCAAGACCTCCTCCAACACCTTTGGCAAACACTCCTGCCTATGAACACTCAGGGGGATGGATGGAGGTCAACAGATGGGCAGGAAGAAGGTATTAGCTTGTTTCAGAGAAGATAGTTTGGTTTAAACAAAGTCATTAAGCTGAGACAGCAGGATCCCATTAGGAGGCTGGTAGAAGAAGTGGCATGACAAGTAAATTAGCAGCTAGAGAGAAGACATTCTGTCAAAACATGCCTGACACAAATGCTGGGGACCTGATACCCACAGATGGTTTGGCAGCTGAGGAACACTTGCTTTTGATACTTCCTCTGCTTATTAAAAGTCTGTTTTAGCCAAATGAAATGAAGATAAAAAAGAATAGAACTGCAGCTTGTAACCATCCTGATGTCAGGTAATAGACACAAGATGGCATGAAAAAACTAGGCCCTTTCCCCAGCACAACACAAAGCCTTTTATAGGTAGGTCAGCTAATATTATACTTTAAAAATAGGAAACTGGGACATGTGGCAGTGAAACACCCCAAAGCAGTCAAAGTTAGAGAATGCAGTTCCCATCCAAGAGCTCCACCAGCCACATACCTAACGTGCAACTTTTCAGGTCTCAGAAGAGATGGGGACTGCGGTTGGGCAATGGGGAGCTCTGCAATTGCTCTCAGGAGAAGGAGAAACATGGAGAATGCTATTGAGGCTTCCAGGTACATGAGTGTCCTCAACACTGCCCATTTTGCTAGCAAGGCTGAGAGAGGAATCAGAAGAAGACTTCAGGGATCCTGAAGCCTGGGGTGACAGTGTGGCAGTGGCTAAACCACTCCAGCCACCAGAGCAGAAGAGGGAAATTGTAAGCCCTTGTGCTTGGCTGCAGGCCTCCCACCCTGACCTACCTGATGATCGGAAAGTCCAATATTCGTCATCATCAAAATGAGTGTCCCCTGCTGTGTGATGGTTTCCAGGGAAGAAAGCATGTGCCACCGTCCCACCAGGCCCGTCAAAGGGATAGCCATCATTGTGATCTGCCTTGGAGAAGTCTATCTGGATGTCAGCATTGTTTCCTGCCACTTCATGGAAATTCAGCGGCGTGATGTCACTCCAGACCTTCAGGGCATAGTACATCAGGGCTCGGACAGTGTCGTGGCCCAGGTGGGACTCCTTTGGGAAGGTACGAACTCTGAAATAAAAGAGGGCAAAAAAGAGGATGGATCAGTACCATGAAAGATCTCCAAGAACCACCAGAACTGGCTCTGCAGGTGCCTAGTGCATCAGAGCTGCAGTGAGGTCTTCTCAGCTTTCTGCATTTTTGGACTGAGCTGGAATGGAACAAAAGTCAATGTGTCCTATATAACCCAGCTTTGAAAAAGAATTCCTAATATTTTTGATTTAATAGAGGAGATGAAAAGACAAAGATGCAACAAGGCACCTAGGCTTCTAAAGGAGTATATTTAGATAATCTTTTGTTGACAATTTTGACAAAAATGTACATGCTTTCCAAGCAAATATACTGTTGACTGAGTAATTAGTGACAAAAGTCTGTTCTGATGGATAACTTCAGGCCAGATCTACCCCAGTAATAACAGATATTTTATTTTTTGTGCACCAGCACACCAGTCAAAGTGTTTTCATGGTTTGACAATTTTTTAAAGGCTGAAGCTACAATTATGATCACATCACTTACCCTCCTGCATTACATGGCTGTGACAGCGTTACTCGGTACCACACCACTTTCTGTCATCAATGGGCAGTGATGACCTGACTAAACTTCAAGAGGTAATTACAGGCATCAGAAGGAGATGTCACACCACTTAATCTCTTACCGAGTAGCGATTTGAGTGCTGGGAGACACCATGGGTGTGAAAAGGGGAGTAGGAACAACTTGCTTGCTGAGGTTGGGAACACATCCCACAGCCTCAAGAGACAGGCAGCCCAAAGGAGGCACCACCTTCGGGCCAGGGCAAAACTAGTCAGGGCTAAATCTTGGATAGAACATAAAAGGACTCATGAGAATAAGCAGAAATCTTACTGACAGTTCCTCTGAAGCACTTGGGAGGCTCATCCTGGAGATGGTGGGAATGAGTGTGTGAATCAAGCAGAACACATCACAGCCAAAAGAGGAAAACCCATTCACATCTTTGATATCCTTGGACTCTTTGGGCAAAGAAAAACCTTACTGACTAATCTAAATGAATTGCATGCATGTAACACCAGATGATTGTAGGACTTCAGAGAAAATATGTTTGTAAAGGAGACAGCACAGAGGTACAAATAGTATGAGCATGGGATTAGAAAAGACAATTTTCAGGCAATTTTTAATTTATAGAAGAGACTCTGTCTGGATGTAGTCTTCTACAACACAGAGAAAAAGGCCACCTGGATTCCATTAACTAGTTGTCTTCATCTTTCATAACACTCCTCAGGACTTAGGTAAACCCTTTTGCTGCTTTAATTTCAACTGAATAAGTCATTATATGTGTAACACACACCATTTTTGGCCAGAAATTATGACCTTTTTCCAGGATCATGGTGCCTAAGGCATAGAGTCACATTTGGGGACACTATCTGCTCTTTCCTCCTCAAGCCCTGCTCACCATGTGAACTGTTTTCCTTTCTTTTTCTTTCTAGCTGTAGAATGAGGATAATAAATCAGATCTCCCTTGTACAAGAATGGTGGATAAAAAGCCCTGTCTAGAGAAACAAGTATTATCAACATTTATCCCCAGATCTGACTCCAGAAACATTAGATTAAGGCAGAAACAGTATCAATACCTATTTTACTTATAAAAAGTCCCACACCTCTGAGCTGACCCACATTTTATTAATATGCTGCAGGTGTAAGCTGAAAAGTCCCTTATTCATTATCTCTGTCATTTTTCAAGAGAATCCCATCAGTGTTTTTCAATTCAGCCTCTGATTTGATTGCTGGAGCTCTGCTAATTGTTTTCTGTGAGATTAGGAAAAGGCTGTTATGCTGATAGGATGTTTGTTGGCCTTGCATCACCCAATTCCACTGAAAAGAAGGCACATTTCTAACAGCATGCAGATAAATAAGCTTCCTCCTACCTCAATTTATTATTATTATTATTATTATTATTATTATTATTAGTAGTAGTAGTAGTAGTAGTAGTAGTAGTAGTAGTACTACTACTACTAAATGCTTGGGTTTCCAGTAGTAGTAGTAGTAGTAGTAGTAGTAGTAGTAGTACTAAATGCTTGGGTTTCCAGTGGAGAGAAGCACTCCTTCTTCTTGGATGTAAATCCTCCTTTTACAGGACTGGGATCTTCAGCAAAAGCCTGATGCAATTGGAGAGAAAGCTCTATGCTCCAGACAGCCTCTGCCAGCCAGAGGGAGGGCGACGAGGACTGTGCTGCTCAGTCCCTCCAGCCACCCCACCAACCCTGCCCTGAGCTGTAGGGTCAGTCACATCCCTCTGCAAATCACACTCTGGGACATCCTGAGGAGCGTCCATCCTTGTGGCAGATGGGGCTGCAGGAGGGAGCATCAGCCACAACACTGGAACTTGCAGCTGCCAAGTAGGATGTGTTGAGAGGCACAACTGGATGCCAAGGAGAAAATCTCCCCTCTGCGTTCAGAGCTCAGTCAGGCAGCAGCATTGCCATGCCGACAAATGAATGCTGACTCTCACACAGCACAGCCAGTCCTGCATGTGGCCTTTGAGTCATCTCCTTTGCTTGACCCATCCCAAACAGACTAGGATGGTCAATAAGTAGACACTAGAGGGGACTGATCTGCCTCCCTTTTTCCATTGAGGGGCATCCACACCTAGTTTGATTTCTGGGTTCCTTATTGGTTTTTGTTCTCCCAAAGACAAAAGTGGGAGAGTATCAGTGATGGATGAGAAATCAATAGCTTGTTAATGAAAGCACTCTCTCACTTTCCCAGCCCTGAAACCACAGACAAATAAAATAAATGCAGAGAACTACTGAACAAGGCAGGCTGATGACTGCTTGATAAACCCACCCTGATTTTTCTTGGAAGAGGAAAGAAGAGGGGAGATTTGAAAGGGTAGATGCTTGCTACCTTGGCAAAGGTGCTTTTCCAGCTGCCCAGAGCCATCCATGGCACAGCAGCCCTGATCCAGCGCTACCCTGGCAGTGCTGCAACACTGTCATTGTCTGCAGGAGGAAAGCAGTGGGTGTTTGAGCCCTCCATCACTCCTCTCCCAGCAATTAGATCATCACCCAAAAATGTTCGTTTTTTTGTTCTCCTGCCCTTTATCACACACAGAACGCCACTCACCCCCAAGCCACTGTACCTCCACACACCTGCCTGCTCTCTGCCTCAGCTGCTCGGGGATTTTCCTATGAGGGTCCCAGTTGCCTTTGACAGGGGCATTACAGTAACCTAAGGCAGCTTGACACTGAGAGGTGACAGTCTGCCCCCCTTGGGGACCTGTCATGTCCAGACATAGGGGACAAAGAAGACTGGGCTTTGGATGGGAGGTCTCCACGGCAGGATGTCACTGATTGAAGGACAAAAGCGGGAGGATCAGAATGGTTGTGAAGATGGGAGCACACAACTGGGGGTTGCACACCCTTCTTGACTGCCACCCCTCCATGCCTGACTAAATTCACACCTGGGCTCAGGCAGTAGCCCCTCCCCTTGGGGGATGGCTCAGGACATTCACAGCAATGGTGGGCACTGACTGACCGGTGTCATTGCTCCTCTGCCAGTGGGGTCTGCTCCTGCGCTGGCAGCCCACGTCCTGAACATCAGTGTCATAGACTGCAGCTCTGATGAGATGGCACAAGGGAGTAGTTCTTAACTACATACAGATGAAAGCCAGCTCAGTTCAGCACTGAAAGAAAAGAACTGGAAAATGTTAAAATCTGAGCTTTCACGGCTCCCCTTGCCCCAGGGAGCTCAAAGCATGCAGAGATGGGGCATGGCCCTGCTGCTGCATTTCCCAGGACTGCAGGGAGACAGCAAGCACTGGGAAAAAATGGAGATGCCAGCTATGAACTCTTCTGTGGGGCATTACCAGAAGCAATAAAGGAAAAATCAGCAAGTGAAAAATAAGGCTGCAAACATGAGGGGGAAGTGGCTGCATATGCAGCTCCGGCACTGCTGCCGGCAGAGGGCATCCACGGCACACCACTCTATCAGCAGCTGCCTTGGCAATTAAGGAGAGCACAGGGAAAACAAAATAATAGCAAAAACAATCCTGTGAAAAGAAAATTTATATGCTGTAATATCCTGGAAACTCTACATGGAGATGAGGCACAGAAAACCATCTATTTTGATGCTGTACTGGAATGCTACAAGGCTGTACCAGGATACTATGAGGCTGTACTGTGAGCTGTGCAGGATGCAGCCTGTATTGGTTTTCTCCCTGAGCCCTCTAGTCCCACAGGCCGGTTGTACCCAAAGGTAAAAAGAAGAAACCTGAATGACCTGTATACCTATAAAATCTTGTTTGCTCAAAACTGCCTTCTCAGTCAGTGTTGGTGCCTATTTTGAGGGCCTTCCTTTCCTTTACAGCTTTGCTTACCTGTTTATTTCAGCCTTGCAATTGTTCAGGTTTTCTTCAACTTTTATATCCATGTCAGAGTAGCATTTAGTTTTGCTTTCCTCTTTTAAAATCTTCAACCAATGTATAAAAGGTAACCAAGTAAAACTTATACGCCTCTACTGGCCAATTTTCATGGCAGTTTCCAAAAAGCCAGTTTAATCTCAAGTGCTGGGTGTAAATACTACATTGGAGTTTCGGTAATGCTATAGTGTTCTATAGTTTCTTGGACAAAAGCCAAGATTTCGGAAAGGATCAAAGAATAAGAAGCAGAAATTACTTTGTCAGGAGTTAGATTTTTTTTATGCCTTATATATAATATTGTCTCATTTTTTTTATGCCTTATATATAGTATTGTCTCAGACCTAAACCCCTTTTTATGGCAATGCTTGCTGCAGCATCACAGTTTCCAAGGGGGTGGGAGATGGGAGATATCCCAGGGCTGCATCCACCACAACAGCCAGATCCCATTTCACCTCCACATTTCTCTCCAGCCTGAACTTGAGGATACTGTGCCAAGCAGCACATCCAATGTCCTGATGGTACCTGCAATGCCAGTCCCCCAGCCGTGCTCCCCAGCCACCACACCTGCCCTGCCATGGGATATCACTTAGGTTTGTCAGGAGCTGCTGGGGTCAGGCTGTGCACAAACCATGCTCCTGCTCTGGCTCTGGCAGCTCCCAGAACACCAGGGCAGGTTTTCTTTTTACCCTCAAAGGATTTTCTCCTTTCTGAAATGTGAAGTTTTTTGACTCTTTCCCCATCAAGTCAGGGCTGGGCAACAGGGAGACAGGCTGAGTTTTTGTAACACAGATCACTTTACAACATGAAGCCATCTATGAACCAAAATTGTTTCTTCCTGAAGCTGAAATATGTTTATCTTTTCTAGAAATAAAGTCTCAAAGGACTCTGCTGGAACATTGACCAAATCTCTGCTAAAGCAACAGTTTCAACATGTGTGGACAGCAACAGCCAAGAGGAGATTTCTTACTGCAGTGGGAAGAGGAACTCTCTCCAGGGACTATGCCAGGATCAAAGAGAAACTTATTATCTACAAGGAGAACGTTCCCTAAGATCCACATGTATTTTCAGGACAGTACAAGCAGCTCATGCTGCACACTATTCTTAGAAGAATCACTTCAGCACATGGTATCTGAGGGAGGAAAAATGAGTCCCCAAAAGAACAAATTTTGGTGGGACAGGGATCAGTTTGCTTGCCAACCCTGACCTGCAGCATATTTCTGAAAGCTGGATCTGAACTTCTGTGTGTCACAGGTGCAGAGGGACCCACATGTATCACTCCCTTACACTGAGGGAAAAATACTTGCCTGTGGCAAGGATTAGGAGAAAAAAAATGATTTTATTATCTAAAAAATGCTCCTGTGCTTAGACTTGGGTGGGACAAGAGAAGAAGCTCCAGGCTTGGCAGCTGCCTGAGAAAGCACAGAGTCCTAACGACCTCAAGAAAAAAAGATGCTCTTACAAGAATTGCAACCCAGCAAAAGCTCCCAGCTAATTGACCAGCCCAATCTGCACCATTCCTAGGCACTGCCAAGTGCGTCTAAGAAGTCACTGCTGAGACTGCCAGAAGAAGAGTTAAAATAAATAGTCTATGGGGTACTGGGAGCCCAGAGGGGCATGTTTTAACCATCACCCTAAAACTCATCTCAAAGCCACATTTAACAAAGGCAACTGTGGAATTGGTCTTTTGCTGCAGGATTTCAGCAGGAACAGATGAATTCCTACCTCCAGGACAAGTTCCTTTTGCTCCACTTGGTGACAGCCTGGGCAAATCGTTTCCTTCTGGTCTCTTCAAGGGTGAGGTCAGGCAGAGAACAGCGAGGGGTCTTCATCAGCTCCATGGTGGCTTCATCTAGGGTTAGACAGAAAAATCACGGTGGGTTAAGAAATCTGGGGGAAAAAAAAAGATGGGAAATGAAGAGCTAAGAATGAACCAGAAGAGCAAAAGTTATTACTTAGGAACTCACTGGGGCATGGCACCAACCCCAGCATGTCATGGTGACATCCACAGAACACTTAGCCCCCTATGACCCACTGCTGCTTCCACCACTGGACAGCAATTCCTGCTGGAAGCCCACCTGTGGCCAGCTTTGATTATATTTCAAAATTTATTTTTTAAAATATTCTGTTTTGTTCTCTCTTGATGAATTTTCCAGTATTCCTCTGTTAAGGAGAAACATTCACATGTAAATAAATTTTATCTCTGTTCAGCTAGGAACCCATTTGAAGAAAGTCCATATTCCTTCTTACTACTTTTTTTAAATGAATGAAAGCTTGAAGTGTCTATTCTCACTAGCTGAAATGCAGAAAATTTGTTTCATTCACTTATTTCGCTGATGACTTTACCTCTTAAACACTGTTTTCATGAACAAACCCACAACTATGACCTGCCTAGAGCGGCCATCCCTCCCAGCCCATTTCAAACACCTCCTCTGAAAATGCAATTTGAATGGCCACTCCTGTTCCGGGGTCTCCTGCAGCTTGTGATGCAGTGGAAGAGAAATTATTGCATGTGTTCAGTTAAGACCAGAGAATGGAAGTCCCAGTATTGGGATGCAATCGCAGCTTCAGGGGACCAGCGGAGGGATGCTGGGGTGTTGGGATGGGTAGATACCTGCCTGTTAATTAGCTGCTTTTCCTTAATTGTGTCCCAAGCAGCACAAGCACGCTGGCCCCTTGGTGGGAGGGTCATGGAGGGAAGGAGAGCAGAAAAGTGCCCTTCTGCAGGCCAGGATAATGCTGGCTTTCTCCTTCCTTCAATGAAGGCATTGAGAGGAATGACCCTGGCCATGCTGGTGAACTCGTGCTGCTTCAGCCAGCCCTTGGATTGCTCCCTCCCAGGCAAGTATGTCTGCCACACAGATGCCACTGCCTGTCCCTGCTGGACAACGGAGCTGCTGGAGCAGGTGATGAGCTCCTGGCTGGCTGGGCATGACTGGGGAGTACCTGGAGCTGCTGTGGCTCAGTGAGATCCCAGGAGAGCCCCAAAGACCCTCCTGGCTCTATGCAATGTGGGCAAGAGCAAACAGAATTGGTGTGATGCAACACCATCCTCCTCCCCTTCCCTGTCTGTGCCTCAGCAGCAAAGAACCCAAAATATCTACGTATACAAATTGGGAGGCTTAATCATGATTTTTGTTCAATTCAATTTGATGCTGCAAGTAAGGCTTTGAACAGGACAACTTTCTCCCTTTATTCCCTGTGTCTTTTTTAATTATTTTTGTTGATTTACTTTTTTTTTTTTTTAACACACCAAGAGCTATTTGAACACACTGAGAACCCCAAGGGTCTGTGGGTCTGTTGAAATAATTGCTTGCCTCAGGTTCTTGAAAACACAAGGCAACAGAGCACCCAAGCCACATAATTAATCTTACAGCTGCAAATTGGGCTGTATGCTCCACCCACATGAGGTTCTTGTGGAGCTTTTCCTGATGCTGCTCCAGAACACAATAGCAAGTCACTTCTCCCCCACGGACCTGAAAGAAGCCATCCCTGCCTTGCTCTGCACCAAGGAGAGGAAGGGTCATGAGCCACTGACCTAGGACTCCTGTGGCCTCAAGCCCCCCGAACCTCTGCATGGCAGTGATGGCCTTGGTGAGCTCCTCCTGTGTCTGCAGCTGCCCCGTGACAGGGTCCGGAGGAGGCAGATACCCAAATTTTGTCAGCCAGTCCTGTGAAACAAGGTGAAGGGGAAATGAGAAAAGGAAAGGAAGCAAATATAGACACAGGGAAAGATGCTCTGAAGGTCTTCTCCCTTCAATGCACCCTGATGGTTTGAGGACCTTAGTTTAATGGTTGGACTTGATCTCAAAGGTCTTTTCTAACTTACAGGTTCTGTGGGGGTTAAAAAAGGCTTTTTTTAACCTTGACCTTCACAACACCTGGATTTTGTTTGGGAATAAACTCAAATGTGAAGTCTACAAGTCCACTTTGTGCCACACAGTCATCCAGGCAGATGACAGATGAGGCAGATGACCTCAGCATTGACACAAAACTGAGCACTCCTCTCCAGCATTTTCACACTCCCTACTTTAATCATCTTCCTGCCAGTTACCCTAAAGTATTTACAGCCAGGTGTGGGTGTCTCTACCACCAGAAAGCAGCAGGGACCTGTGGAATCCCTGGATGTCCCTCTTTCCCAAAGCCTAGGCAAGCACAACCCCGTGCCAGTGATCCCCTTGCCACAGGCATCTCATTAAACCCAAACCCAGTGCTAAATCGGAATTTGTCTCTCAAAGGACAGTATATCATTACAAAGATTTTTCTCTTTCTCTCTTCAGGCTAAAATTGATGGGGAAAAAAGGCTAGAAATCTTCTTCTTACAGCTGCTTTTTAAATGTCTCATGAATTACCTTTTTTAATCCTTTCTTACTTTCCGTCTTTCTCCCTCCCTTCCCTCAGCAGAAGGATGAGCAAGGAATTATAATACCACACGCTGGGGATGCCATAAACACCTGCCCTCTATTTTCTTTATTTGTATCAGACATTGATCTCTTGAGCCTCTTGAAGACTGTTATTGATCCAGACTTCCACTGCAGTCATTACAAATACATTACAAATTTATTGTAGCCAGATTAGTGCCAGAAGCCAATAGCTGTTTATCACTACGTTCTGAATGCCTCATAGTTTGGTGTCACCTGCAGCTGCCACCCCGAAGGCCTCAGAACCCCCAGCCCCTCTCTGCAACGTCCAATTAAACAGAGTCACACTTACAGAGCTTTATGACTGACCTCCCCAGGCTTGGTGTGACTCTCCATGGGGGAGCATGGCTTGCTGTGCTGGGTTTCTCACCTGCAATTTACTTCCCTCCCCACTGTCCTCCACAGTTGCCTCATTTCAGTGGGATGGTGTGCTCAGGAAACAGCTTATCTGGCCATTTCTTGTTGTTTAATGCAGCTCCATTAGCCATCACCTTGTTGGGAACGTGTGAGCATTGTCACAGCCCTTCTTGCCATCAGGCTGATGGCCAGGCCCAGAGCCGTCCCCTCTTCTCCACTGCTATTATTTGTCCCGTTGCATAGCCAAACCATTTGTGACAGAAGTTAGAGATACAATTCATCTTTGATTCTTCGTGAGAAATTGGCTGTGACATGGAGGTCGGCAGCAAGCCCATCAATTGCTGAGGATGGTGGAGTTTAATTTGGTTTCTTCCCTGGCCATAGAGACAGTGTAATTTGTCCTCTAACGACAGTGGAAATACTGCCACACCAGAGACAGACACTCACACAACCCACTTTTAAAGCGTGTGTTCTGCTGGTGCCCAGGCTGTGCCTGGCTTTGTATCCTTCTGTGGATTCACAGGCTTGCTCCAACTCCATTTACACAGGATGAACCAGGAGTATGGTTTTGATTGTTCTTGGGGGCTCCTGGGGATGGAGGCAGCAGCAAAAGGCTGTGGAAAGCAACAGCAGAGGGATATCCAACGTAAGTTGTTCATGTCTTCCTTCCTTTCTTCCCAACCCCAAGGTACAGAGAAAGAACAAACACAAATGGACACCCCAAAGTAAATCGGGGGTTCTCTACGTAAAAGATGGAATGAGTGGTCAGAAATCACAAATCCTTCACCTGATCTACTTTGCAAGCACTGATTTTCCTTCATGCAATTTTTCATCTAGACCATTAAGTTTATCCTGCTCTACTCAGATCTTCCTTAGTTTTGTAGACCTCTGTGATACTGCTCTCATTCAGCACTTTTCCATGTAGGCGCTCTGGCTGGTTTCCTCTCTCCTTGTAAGCAAAGCTGATTCATAACATTGAACTTTAACATTCCACTTGGTTGTGGCAGAAAATTTCATGAGAGACTGAAGCTGGCTTTGAAATGAGAAAGAACAGCAGAAATTGTCTGGCTAATTACCTGTGTGCCCCATGAAAACTTATCAGATGTTTTCTTGTCCTTAATAATGACAAAGGCTAAGCTTACATACTTTCATAAATAAGAATATGAAAACATTTTCCATTGAGATAACTTCAACACATCTCCCTCTTATTTCCACCTTAATATAAAAGAACTTTTTTTGCCAACTCTCGTTACCTTAAAATGTTTAAATGAAATAGTGATTTCAGCTGAATGCTAAAATTCTATGAACATATTTCTTGCCTGAGCTGGCAAGATAAAAACTTTTCCTTAAAAATATAGTGTGCTAAATGAATTGACCTAATCTCATGAGAAAATTCAGCTTCAACAACTATTTCAAAAGTTAAAAATTTTTATATCAAAAAAGTCAGATTAGGCCAATGTCTAACCATCTTCCAGCTCTGAGAGGAGCTGGGAACAAGTGGGGCTGTACTACCTGACTTATTCCATGCCCAGGGTAAGTACCTTGGTCTGGGGCTCACATGATCCTGGCTCAACTTCTGTGGGAATCACCACCAGCAAAGATGGGTCTGAGAGCCAAGCCCAGAATGAATATTCTGATCCAGCTCCACCACTGAGCAATACAGAATGAAAGGGTTTGCAATGGCTCAGGTCCAGGAAAAAAAAAGCAAAAAGGAAGAACTGCATGCCTGGCAGAAAGGTCCAAAACTACCCACCCATCTGCCCTTCCTCTCCACCAGCCAAACACAGCTGCTAGCAAGAGCCCTGGTGCTGCCCAGTGCAGAACAGCAGCACACACATTGCCTACAGACCACAGCTGGGATGTTTATGGACAAAACAATGTCCCTTCTGGGGGCTGGAGGGCCCCCTTGCTCCATTCCAGATGGTGGGACTTGCAACATGTTCTCAGCAGTGGGAAAAAGCCATTGTAACTGTCTCAGGACAGTGGTATCAGGAAAAGTGAAAAAAATGGAAAGAAAAAAAAAAAAGAAAAATATTTCCATTTCCCCCTGCCTCTACAATCTTCAAATGGTTTCATTTTACCATCCTATCATAGGTGGTACCCAATAAAATATTTACAAAGTCTTAGACTGGCTGCTCCAAAGCAGAGTTTGCCTTTGCAAAGGGACCCCGTTAGCAATGCCACCATGTCATTCCTTCACAGAGCAGCTCCACATATGTATTTGACGACAGATTACTCATCTGGCTGGCTAAAAATAAACTGTTTTTTTTTTTTTTTTTTTTTCTCATCTGGGTTCCCATCTGTAATGGGGAAAAGCCTGTATCTTGCCTCAAAAAAGTTCTGCTTCAGTTTTGGATTTTTTTTGCTCCTAAAGCCACTTGAATAGAATACCAGGGAGTAGTCAGGGACTGGAGCTTTCCAGGGTCAAGTGATCACCCAGAGCAAAGCACTGTCTCCTGCTGTAGTGAGGCCTCTGGTACTACTTATGCAGAAGCCAATTTTAAGATTAAAATGGCAATTTCATTTCTCTCATCTCTCCACTTCCTTTGTATCAATATCCTTTTGTTCTAAAACCTACTTACCTGCTTCTTTTTAAAATGGATGTAGTTATTGCCCCTGTTTTATGGAAGACTTATGAGCTCTGTAGGTCTGCTTTTACAAATATTAATATTATATAAGATGATGGGCTTATTCAACTGCCACAGGCAAAGGAAAGACTCTGTCAGCAAGTTTTCTTCCTGATGATTTCTTTTTAGGGTGGTAGGTTGGCATTTACAAGAAGACAAACTAATTCAGAATAACAAGGGGAGGATAAACAGGATAAACAGCAAAACAGAAATCAGGATAAGCAGGAAAATTATACTCAAGCTGGCTCCACAATTCCGCCTGCTCTTGTAGTATTAAAATGACCATCTATCTAAAGCTTAGGCCCAAACAATCAGGATGGCTTTTTCTCTTGGAGAAAAACAGCCTTAATCCTGGAGAGGTTTTAACATTCCCTTTACTCAGGGATGGAGATTATCTTCAATGTACCCAGCCTGCTGCTGAGCTGAGAGAAGAGCAGAGCTTTACCACAGTCTATGGCTCCTTGGCCAATTCATGGACCAGACCATGAGTTTTGCACCACTATCCCAGACTGTCTCCATACCCATCCCCTCAAAGCTGAATGAAGAAACTGCAGTTAAATTGAGGAGACACTGCTGAAAGGGGTACAAGCAGCACCCCCAGTGCTCTGCCTAAGGGTTTCGGTGGTGACACCCATGGGCTCTTCTCCCTGGTCCATGTCATGGCCACCAACATTTCTCCATGCACCTCTGTAGCCAGTGACTAACACACCTCCAGAGACAATCCGGATGTGCAACATGCACTGAGAGGATCCTAGTATGTCCCAATTTCCAAATCTTTGGGGCAGTCCAAGGCTTGAGTAGAAACAAGTTGTTTTCCATTCAAAAGTTCCCTTTTATTAATAGCCTCTAAAAAGCTTTACCAAACTGCACCTTTTCTCATCAATCAAGTGACAAGTTGGTTTTATTCATTTAAAAAGGGTGCTGGGAGGTTCAACCCTTACCCTGACCTGAACCTGGCCCTTGGCTTTCTGGCAGGGGTGCCCCGAGCCCTACCCACCCTGTCCCATGGCCCAGGCTGCAGCAGGAGCACAAACCACCCCACCACTTTTCTCCATGGCTCATCTCCTGCCGTCCACGTTGGATGACTACAGAGAAACAGGTTTTGTTTCCGCAGGGTTACCCAGGGGTGACAGGATTTTGAAAGCTCCCTTTCCTGCCGGAAGTCTTCCATTATACTCTGCAGCCGTGCTTCACATGGGGAAGAAAATCCAAACATACTATTCAACAAAATTAATGACCCAGATTAGTAAAATAAAGCTACAACTCAAACACCTGGAACTAATTTCCAAATTACACTTTGCTTTATCTCTGCAGCTACCACTAAATGGGGTGGAAGCTTTTAAAATAATAATAATTTTTTAAAATCCCCAACATCACAAGCTAGATTAAAGGAAATTGCTTTGAGTTGTTTGAGGTTTTATTTCAAGTTATCGAAGGTTTACAGTATTACAATTTTTACAGTCATTTTCTTGAGATCAAAAGACCCCAGGAACAACACCCTTTAATTAGAGCAACACGTGGTGCTGCAATACTCAGAGGAGCATGCTCCTGCAATGGAATGGCCCCCGGGCCCCACAGAGCCAGCACTTCCCTTCTAAAGGTTGCCATGCACTTCTCCAATGAGCTATTGCACACATAAAATCAGCTGATTAATTCATTAGGAGAAATAAACTGCAGTTTGGATTACAACCAGGATTTTGGCTGATGCCACTGCTGAACTGCAGGACCAGTTTCTTCAGCTGCCATCAGAGGAGTTGCTTGAATCCAAACAGCTCTTTAATTTGAGCCAACATTGTGCACAGAATCCATAGGGTGGAAGTTAATGCAGCTGCTAATGACTTCCTCTCCCTAACCCTTGCTTTAAGTGTTCCATTAGTGGAACAGCCAGCAACTGGATGCGAACTTGGCTGCCTGTGGGTCCTGTCAGATGTGGTCAGCTCTAGAATGTAACTTAATGCATTTGAACAGCTCTGCTCATATTACCACTCTCCTGGGTGTTGTGGGGAGGATGTCCTTCGCCTGGCAAGGTGGGCACAGAAGAGGGCTCTGGTGATTTGGAAACAAGCTTCATCCACCATGCAAGAGATGTTACACAAGGTATAAGCCTCTCTTTGGTTGGATGGATACTCAGGGCCTTCCCAGAAACACACACTTAATCAAGAGGTGTTGTAGAAGCAGAAGGAAATTCTCTGCAGACCACAGAAACAGACTTATCAACCCCTTTGAACTGAAGATCAAAGAACCAGGTCCCACCCAGAGAAGGCAGCAGAGCAGTGCAGCACAGCACAGTGTTTACTACAGATGGCTTAGATTTCTTTTCTGAGTACCAAAGAGTGACAAAATATATACACAAGATACAGTTTATTTTGCATTTTCAACATAAATGTGTAACTTTCTTGGTGGAGATTTAATACACCAGGGCTCTAGGGAGTCCTTCAATCACTGGATGTTTTCCAGCATACCCTAAAAATTTCCACTTGAGGTCAATGAACAAGGCAAAAAAAAAAAAAAAAAAAAAAAAAAAAAAAACTTCTTTTTGTTTAAATGAAAATCCAAAAAAAAAACAAAAAGCAGCTTCAACAGTAATAGTTTTCTGTTTCTGCATCTGTCCTAGTTTTGCACTATGCTGCCTATCACAGTGAAGCATCTTTTGCCAACATTGAGTTATCTAGGAAGGAAAAGAAGAAATGCCTGGTGTATAATGGTCTCTTGAACAGTAATGGGAAGTTAGGTAAATGATCAAATTAGCATCCTTTTATCTTGTTACAGAAATAGCTCTAAACCACATAACTCATGGCTGGATTTATGAAAATAGCCCTGTTACACTGTGAAGGTGCAGTTGGAGGTGCTTGTGTGCACAAGAGGCTCTCACCCAGCAGCACTATGTCTCAGTGACAGATGCCTACGGTCAGATCCTGCTCTGAACAGCAATCTTGGGACCTTGGCTCTCCCCGTGTACCCTCAGCACCACTCACTACAAAGGAAAATGCCAGAACTTGCATGGAAAATAAAACCACAATGAGTTCTAGTCCTCTGGTAGGCACAGAGGTCAGTAACATCACTGGAGGGGAGCTAAACAACCCCTGTGCTTATTCCATTGAGAAGCACAGTAAGTAATTACCATTGCAACATATGGCTCATAAATACTGGCATCCATTTGGATGTGCTTTCAAACCCACTTTTAGAGCGTGTGTTCTGCTGGTGCCCAGGCTGTGCCTGGCTTTGCATCCTTCTGTGGATTCACAGGCTTGCTCCAACTCCATTTACACAGGATGAACCAGGAGTATGGTCTTGATTGACAAATCCAGGTAGGATGGACAGTGGCTAAGCAGAGTAGAGGAAAACTCAACTCCAGCGTTAAGAGATGGAGCTACAGGAATCCAAAAGATCTGTTAGTCACCACTCCTGAAATGGCTGCAGATGATATCTGTGATGTTTACAGCTCACACAAAACCCCAGGACAGACAGTTCTGGATGCTGGCTCTTTCTGTGCTAGAGACCAGCAGCCACCACATCCCCAGACCCAGGAAATCCTTTCCCCTGGCACCCCCCCTTCTCTACCAGCACCACCCACTGCTGTGCTCTGAGCAGGTATGACAGGATCAAATCCAACCTCAGATCTGCTGTAACAGGGCTAAATTAAATGTTAGCAGATCCAGTTCTGACAGAACTCCTGTCCCCATGTGCCCAGCTGCAATCCACATGCAGCCAGGGAAGGGGCTTCCCTGCCTGACATGGTACAATAAATCACAGTGAGTGATTGCCTCATCCATGAAATCACATCCTCTCTGTATGACAAAAAGTAAAAGCCAAGACTCTGTAAATTTGGGGTTTTCTGGGCACATGACGGGACTACCCGTGGTTTCCTGGAGGATTTTGAACAAAGGTCATCAGAGTCCAAAGCTGCTTGGGAGCTGCTGTGAGCAGGACCAGCTGGACAGTACTCCTCAGGAAACATCTGCTGGAGACGAACTGAGGGAACAGAATGTGCCTTGACGTTCCTCTCCCCATGCTCCCCACCCTGTCCCATCCATACAGCAGGGAGGGCAGCTGCGGTGACCCGTGTCTGTGTGGCTGACAATTCTGTGTCTCTGAAACTTCATAGCTGAAAACCTGTCAGGATCTTTTCTTCCCAAAGCTTCTCACTTTCCCAAGAGAAATCCTGTAAACAAAACTCTCCAAACAATATTCTTTCTCAAAACAACTGGTGGTGTTTTTCATCCCTGTTTTTCATAACATAGAATACCTGGTTTCTCTTACTTAGCCAATGGTAACAGAGAAGGTAGTGTTCCTATTCAGCAATCACTTTTTACTTAACAAAGTACCTTATAAGGTGTTCCATTTGTTAATAAAAAAAATTTTTTAGCCTTCTAATAAACTACAATTAGAGTCGGTGTGTTTCTGTTCATAAGCAACAGCAACACATGTCCAAGGGAATTCCAGCATCAGGAGGCTCCCTGAGCCCTCTCAATCACTGGAGTGAGGACTCCTGCCCTGCACGCAGTGGGAGGCTCTGTCAGCACACAGATGTTTGGACTTTTACTTAAAATCTCCAAGCCTCCCAAGTATCTGACACAGGGCTATTGACATCCCCCAAAAAGACTGTGCAGAGAACTTCCAAACACTCCTATCCTCCAGCTGGATAAAGACCAAAACGAGCAAGAGAATGATGAAATCTTTTAAAAGAAGTACAAATTGCATTTTACCAAAATGAGAATACACATGGGGGTTCTTCTAAGGGGTGACAAGAGAGGTCCTGATTTTGGTTAATGAGTTTAATGAGCCTGCCTGTCTCACCAGACCTGAACAGCACATGGCTTATAGTATGTAGAGAAAGCTGTCACACAGAGAGCACAATGCAGTTAATCTGTGCTCTCTCCCAGCCTCACAGAGATGAGCTTCTGCTCCTTTGGTTTTAGTCATTAAACAAAGCACATCTGGCAGCAAACTGAACAGACTGCTATACATTAAAACGAATCCTTGCTAACTCCATTTACCAGATCCTTTGTTAGGACAGCGTCTTCTCCAGGATAGGCTCCAGACCTGTCTGCCTGCAGCATGACCAGAAACACCAATTGCTTTGGCCTGTTTACATCGTTGTTCAGAGCTCTCAGTCACCATCCCAGCCTTTAGAGTTGAACCTCCAGCATGGCTTAACTGATTCCCCATTTACAGCAGCCAACAACATTTTACCTTGATGAGTCAGCTGCACATCTTTCTTCCCCTCATTACTCCACAGATCAATGCCTTCCTGCCTTCCTTTCTTCCCTTCATAGCATCACACTTCACTTCAGCCAGCTAGGCTTTGTAGCCCAGCCCAAGATAACTTCAGGACACAGGCTGCCTGTTTAAATTTTCTTGCAGCATGGCTCAATATCCCTTTCAGGAGATTGTAAAAATTGTCCAGTCCTCTGCAAACTGGGAATTCAAATGCTGTTATCACCACGCCCAGTGCTAGGATTGATCCAAGGACTGGTAACAGCAGGTACTGTCCCTGTATTTACCTAAAAGAGCAGGACTTGGCTGCATCTTCCCATTTAGTTTTTAGCAATCAAAATATTGTGATGTTAAGAAATCCATAAATCAGAAGCTGTGCTGGGGTTTGAAATAGGACATCCATTTGGGAGAGAATTAAGCTCTACTGACGTTTCCTGTCCCCAGATCTACATGACTACAGGAATAACACAGTTACTTTCAGGTTGGCTTTGTTGCTTTCCCCAGTCTCTTTAAAGCAGTGGTATTACAATGAGCTTTCCTTGTTTACAGGTTCTTTCTATTAGCTATACAAGGGGCTCAAATAATTATCGATGCTGTGGGCAACTGGTGAACAGAACAAAAAGGAGACTTCTGGCTTCACAATCAAGGCTATGAAACCATAGGAAGCAATACTATCACAATTCTGAGGTGACCAGCCCTGAGGTGAAAGTACCAGGAACACTGCAGAAGTACTTCAGGAGCACCCCACAGGCTGCATGAGCTGGAAGAAATTACCCACAGATAGGAAGAAGAGCCCTGCATCACCACAGTGTGTGGGACAATTTTCAAAACATGACAGAAAAAGCAATCTTTAATTATTAAAACAAACCAACTAAAATTAATAATTTAACCCATTATGACCCGACCATTTCCCTGTGGCTACCAGATGATTGCTTTCACTGAGAACTGGTGTTGATCATAACCCAGGACCAAAGCAGCTTTGCAGAAAACAACCAGAACAGAGCAGAGACCAAACAAATCCTCATATTACACTCCTCCCCAGAGGGATTCAAATTATACTGTGCCTGACTTTGGCAAAAGAGCTGAAATATTCAATACAGAATATTGAGTCTGCTTTAACTAGAACTTCCCTCACCCCAAGTGCCAGTTTAAGGAATAATAAATCTGCCCATCTGTAAACTGCGTTATTTCATTAGGTATTACAAGTCATGCCAAATCATGCAGCACCAGTCTTGTATGTATCCAACCACCGTAGCTGGGCAAACAGCAACAGCCACTCCCGCACAAGAGTTAGAGCCAAGGACAAAGTCCCAGCCCCTCTCCTCACCAAGGACCTGGGAATCCCTCCAGTTGTGTACATCTCTGTTCTGGCAGCCAGGTAAAAGGATCCCATCTGATTGCCCCAGCACTGCTGGTCTCCCAAACCCATCCCTGGCTTGGTTTGACTTTCACATCATAACCCCTATAGCACAAAGAGTAAAGGAAGATGAATCTTTGCTAAAGGTACATTTTCCCTCTGTAAGGGCTGTGTGTGCTGGTGGTGATGGCAGGACAAGGCAGATGGCTGTAGTTATGGCCAGCCACTACCCTGTGCTTGCAAGATTTATGCAAAGCTTTAACCCCTGGTCCCTTCTGAAGATCCAATCCAGCAGGAACAATTCTAGACTATCTTTTGATACCAATCAAACTCATTAAATGGAAGGATTCACATTCCTACATAAGCAGAATATGAAATGCAGAGAAACTCCTGGAAGAGAGCATCCTGCACAGCAGAACAGAAATCCATCTGGTAAATTGGATACACTTAATCACATCAGGTTTGTTTCACCCCTTTTTCCTTTTTTTTTTTTTTAAAGGACCATATATTTTTATTTCTACAGCTTCATGACACAAGGTCTGTCAACACATTTGATTGAAAATGTCAAAGTGGCCATCTGTATCACGTCACAAGCAGACTCCTTCTCCTTGCGACACCAGGGCAGCTCTTCATCAGGAGCAGAGACATGCTCTGGCATGTTGAGTGGGCAACTGCTTTCTTTGGCTATACCTACCAAATACCATTTGCTAACTACATGGGAGCCAACTGTCCAGACCTGCTGTCTCCTGCCCTAAATACCACAAGAACAATCTCATCTCCTACTAAACCTTGTTCAGAAATTCTGAATGCTGCAGAGTGTATAGGTACTTCCAGTTGGACAACACAAACTGCCCACAATTTGCTGACATACCTATTTTCAAAGCAGGGAAAGACACAGGGGTGAGGACCCAAGTGTGGCCGTGGCTGCAGCACCCTGGGGCTCAAGGACTTGGAATGGTGATACTACAACAGAAAGACCAGCAAAATCTGACAGAAAGGTTGAGGACAATAAAATGTGCATGTCCTTGGAGGCACCAAGGCAAAGCACCAGGTTCTGCTGACTGCACGGCATAGGGTTTTGCCTTGACCACCAATGACCTTGTTCAGAAATGCAGGTAATTGGTTTCTTCCCCATAAAGAGTAGGGTGAATCCTTTTGTTTGGAAAAGGAAGGATGCTGCTGTGCTCAAATGGCAGCTGGCACAGGAGAGCTATAAAAATACCAGAAAGTGTCACTCCCCTCTTTACCACAGGAATGTGAAAATTTTACTTTTCCAGCCACCTGCCACTTTCTACAGCTCCAGCCCTGCCTTTTAGAAGATGTTTTGGGGTACATCCAACAAGGGTACTGCAGAGAGCTTTCAAACAGTGTTAAGAGGGTTAGATAATGAGACCTGTGATAATCAATTAGCTTTGTTTTGTTCAGTGTTTATTATTTTGGGGTTTTTTTCCTACATGCCGCAGACACTGGTGTAGACATTATCCTTTATTTTGTTCCATAGCAAGGGCACAGGCATTTTTGTGTGAGTGGATCAGCCGTGCAATTAACCCGCTCTGGCAGATAGCTGTCCCCAAGCAGGGCCGTAACAGCAGCCACCAAGGTAGGACATGACCCCTTCCTCAAAGGGATGCCACTCTCAAAGCTTAATTAGGACAAGTTCAGTAATCAAGCCATTAAAACAAGTTAACCTTGTTTTTGGTAAAATAACCAATGAAATCAAAACATACACCCCTAAGCTAATGCAAGTTTAGGCTGTCACACTGATTGTCCATCCCATATTGCAAATCTAGCAGCACCAAGATGAACATTCTTCTAGCAACACGACAAAATATATGCCTCTATGAACAATAGTATCACTGGCTCTGAGACTGCTGTCCCACAGGGTACACAGATCCTGTCCTTCCTCCAGGGAGATATCATCATACCAGGAAGGGAAATGGCAAAAAGGAAACAGGGAGGAAAAGGGATGGGTTGGAATCACACTGAGGGGAGCATATTTCCCCTACCTCCTGGTCAGACATCCCAGCCACTGAACCTCAATGCTTCTCAGCACCTATTCACAGCAGCACTTCACATTATGCTTTATTTTCTGTCCTTTTTCCTGGTTAAAGTCACAGGCTAAAGCAAAACAAATGTTTAAGGTGCTGGGATAAGCCTCATCCACATGGATGCTGCCAAGGTTGTGTAAGCCCATCATCTCCTACTGTCCTACCAACACTGCAGGCCTTCAGCAGGCAGGGGCAGCAGGCACATTGCAAGAGCCTGGGGTCTTCCTATGGTGTGCTGTGCCAGCCAGGATCATCACTGGTGCAGTTTTTCCCTCCCAGAAACAGCCCAAGTGCAGCATCCTCATCCCACTAGGCTTGCCAAATGCTCTATGGTGACACTGTGCAAAAAGCCACAATGATTCCCCCTGGGGATGTGGCTGCTTGCTCCCTTGCCTTTGCACCCACCACACCCATCCTCTCTCACCTGTGCCCAGAACATTAAAGATGATCCCTCCCAACTTGAGCAACCCGAGCAAAGCATTTCCAACAAAAAATCTGCCACTATAGCAAACTGGAACTATTAGGGGAAAGCAAACAAGGTCTTTTGACAAGGAAAGTTCAAACAACTTTAGGCAGATTAAATTCAAGATGTATTTGATCTGAATAATAAGAAAAATAATTTAAGTGTGTGGCTTCAGCCTCCTTTTGCTGCTGGAGGCTCCACTCGTTCCTTCCACACAGCCTGAACAGGACTGACCATCCTCCTGGCCAATGCAGGCAGGATCTGGGCACGTATCAGCCATCACAACACCAGGGCCCTGAGGACAGCAGAGGCAATACCAAAATTCCTTAGTACTTGGGAAGGTGAAACCATGGGGAAAGAGGTGGTGGGTAAATGGGGAGCATCCAGGAACAGAGCCCTTCCCGGAGCCCCAATGAGTAACTGTGTTTTAATGTTACATAAGGGTGGACTTCACAGCAAGGCTCCCTTGGACACACATCTTATAAGGAAAAGTTAAAACTTGTATTATTCTCTGTGAACACGGAGATGCACAAGTCTTTTATGTAGCTTGAAGTACTGGAAGCTGGAAGTGAAGCCCCAAGTGGGGTCTGGCACTGGCAGGACTCTGGGCATCTAGGGAAAATAGAAAGTTTGCAGGAAATTATATTTCTTTGTATTTGCACACTTACCACAGTGCCAGTTCCAGCTGGGACCAGCTAGCAAAGTGGTGAAACCACATTTTTTTAATTGATGAGCTGGCTGACTATGCTGTTATTCAAGCTCCTTTTGTGGCCTTTCTAGACGTGAGTCTCCAAGTCACCCCAGGGCAAAACAAAGCAGCATTCTCAGGCACTACCCTTCCCTGTCCCCTTGGTTTGTTAAGAGGGACTGAGCAGGTCCAGTGTGGCCAGAACTCTCTGTGATTCTGTATCCAAGGAAAAATGGCACCTGTGAGGCCATGATCCCTCCCTCACCACTCACAGAAAACCTGCCACACAGGAGCAGGACACTGCATTTTCCATTACAGGTACTGGATGCTACAGAGTAGTGTTTAATGAGGTTTTTGGTCCAGTTTCTTTCAACTGCCACTGCCCATCAACTTCATGCCCACAGGGAGAGCTCCCTCTCCTAAGAAAATTATTCGCAGTCTAGCCTCCTGAAGTTCAGTGTATGAGCTCTACATCACTCCAAAAAATAGACAAAGAGAAAAGATTTACTGCTTCTCATAAGGGGATGTCTGAACTGCTTAGTGCACCCTCAGAAGGCTCTGAGCATCTTGACAACTGACACAAGAACACATTAATGAAGGGATATGATAAAAAAAGCTTAATGAACAAGACCTTGTCTTTCTGCCTTGTTATATGATGTCCCACTCTCCAAGCCCAGAAATTGGGGAAAAGGGGGAAGTTGGGACCACTGCTCCCAAGGGATGAGCCAGGGCCCTACTCAGGGAACTCTGCAACATCTTTAGCAACAGCAGGAGTCAAACTCAGACAGGGAGAGGATTCAGGGGCTGATTACTCAGCCTAATAAGTTAGTTGAGATGCTGAAGCATCTACATAAAGAAGATACAGCTATGTATCATTTTAATTATGCATATAATGGCTTTATCTTTTTGTTACCTTATTCCATTATTGAAAACCTTTTCTCACATATACATTTTAATTCTCAAATCCAGTCACCAACAGAACAATTTATAAATAATTTAATGCACAACAAGGCACCAATTCTTCTAAAAGCAGCAGTTGTGGAATGAGGCCACTGAAAACTCTCTCAGCATCTGATATTTTAATGTCATACCACCAGTATTGTACCCAGAGGGTAGCAATATACTGGTCCTCCAAGTTATACAGGCTCGTTTGGAAACTGCAGCTGAGGAGCTTGTGCAAGAAAAACATCTCTTGGTGATCATCAAAATACAAGAGAAATCTTTGGCAGGCACCAAGGCAAGGAGAGCCTGCCACTGAGTTTATAACACCAGCTTGTGAGCTGCATAGAGAGAAAGGAAAGAAACCTCCAGCTGCAGAGTCCTCTCTGCCCTGGAGACCCATAACCAGCTACACAGACTGGACTGGTCAGTAACATTCCCCTACCAAAACCCTTCGGCACCACAACATTGTATTTAGGATGGAGAAGTTGTTACAGCACATTAAACAACACCAACCAAAGAAGTTCTCAAGCACTGAGAGCAGATGCTGAGTACCAGCATCTCTGCAAAATAAACCCAGGAGAGCTGAAGTGAGACTCTCACCTCCCAGCTGTTCCTGCAGGAAACACTGCTAGTTATCCTCACCCACAAGCAGTGTTTGCTTAACAGACAAATTTTTCTAATTATGTTTGTCAGCTTTGTTTCACAAGATATGAAGCACAAAGCCTTAATTTTTCATGTATCTACCTCCCTTCTTTTCCCTTCCAAGAGAATGAAATTAAAACCAAATTTATCCATGCAGCCTCTGCCCCCATGGAAACCAGACTTTCACCACAGGTATCCATGCAGATGGACTTTTGCGTTTTACTTTTCCATTGCATTTATTCCCCCCCAGTGAAGTTGTATTAAAAATATATTGGTTAAAACAACAGATATCTGGAGATGTAAGTCTGTGCTGTGTTTTGGTGGGTTATTTTCCTCTCTCTTGGTCCAGCTACAGTGAGCATTTGTGTCTAAAGCCCAGTGAGGTCAATGGGAATAAGCAGGTGCTTAGGTCTTAGGTATGTGAATAAATTAGCTGTTATCAAAGACAGTGCATATTTTACTGATTGCTGAATCAGTGCTTTCAAGCTACCAATTGGATCAGCCCAATTGCCATCACAGAGACGGCAAAAAGCGCATCCACTCTTTTCACTGGCCTAATCAGGCATCAATATTACAAAATTGTCCAATTAGAGCCAACCCAGGACAGTTAACTTCTGGTTTTGGAATCCTCAGGACTTTCAGGCAAAGGTCCCGTGGCTGTGGCAGGCATGACTCTGTTCCTCTTTCTGCTTTTGTCTGGTGTGGGAGCAAACAGCCTCTGCAAAGGGGCTTTATCTTTGCTGGCAAGAAACCATGAAGGTTAGAAGGCAGCGAGGGAAATCTGTGCTGTCAAAATCACAGCCGCAGTAATTAAACAGGCATTTCTTCTGTCCCAGGGAGGTGGTTGGCAGAGCAGTAGTTGTGAGCAGGGACACTGGGGACTGCACACATAAAACAGGAAATCTCATCCCACTCCACAGCACACTATCCCAGCCCCAGAGCTGTGGCTGGTGCAGGAGCAGGGTCACCAGGCTGCGTAGGAGCCCAATCCTGCTCCTACATAACAGTGCAGTCTGAGGACCCTCACCCTGCTGTTCCAAGTTGATCTTCACCCTGCAACTCAAAACTCACCCTTTCTTTCTTCAAAGCAAAGATAATCTCCCAGAAAGAAAAAGTGGGGGAAGAAAAGGGGCAGCTCGTAGAGCACTTCTCAGTCTGATGTGAAAAAGCCAATTACCCAAAACAGAGATGAATCAATGGAAAAGGCCCTTGGGTGTGGGGGAAGGCAACAGCTGGCCTTTCCCACAGCCTGGATAAATTCTGTTCTGTGCTGGCATCTGCTTGCTAGATCTCTATTTGTTCCAGTGATGGACTGTCAAGGTGTTGAAATCAAATCATTCAAATTGCTTGCAGAGGGAAAGATATTCAAGATTCAAAATTACACCTTGACCCAGATGGATCATTTTGCAGCAATTCTCAACAATTTCTATGGTAGAAGATTGTAAGAGTTCAGAGTAGGAGAAAAAATAGCCTTGTCCTTTCATCATCTTGCATACAAATGAAAAACAAAAGTGATCTTCTTGTTCTTGACATAACCATGCTATAAAGAGCTTCACAAACATCCACTTCCTCATTTGAGGCTCACACAGAAGACATATTATCTCTTTTAAATATGACTTCTTCTTGGCAGTACACAGCCTGTTCTCTATCTCTAGCACTTTAAGAAACCAATAAGGGGTTATTTGCAAAACTGATGGTAGGAGATGAATATAATCTATTTTAAACCTCAGCAAAATTGGCCAATTTCATGAGGTTAGAACATACGGCCGAATTAATCAAGTCACACAGATTATAAAATGTGAAATGCAGCCCCCTGAGCTCTCTGCCCACACAGGAAGGAGAGAGAGGAGAAAAAAAAATAATACTAAAGTGAATAGTTTCCAACACACAATGGATTCCCAAGCAGTGATGGTCTCCCTATCAGAGCTTCTCTGTCTCATGAGTTCCACCTCAGCTTGGCTTTCTGTCACTGCCATGCTCTGCTCTTCCAGTTATGAAGCCCAAGGAAATTTGGAGTGCTGTCTTCAGGCTCTGGATCCACTCACTTCTGCTTCTTTTGCAGTGGGGCTGGAACCAACCCTTTGTCTACAGATGCTTTGTCTACCTTCTGCACAGATACTGGCATCACAGGTTCCGCTCTCCAGGAAAGCAGGCCCTGTACTGTTTGGAAACAACTTCATCCTTTACAGGAGAAATAAATCCAGGAAAAGCCATTTCCTTCAACATCAAAAGTATGGATTCCTATGACTTACTCGCTCCTGTTTGTGAGGTCTTGCCATTCAGTCATTTGGAGTTTGTCTATTGCCTCATTTCTCCTTTTATATGGTTGAAATCAGTTTTAACAGATAACGAGGAAAAATTATCCATTTCCAGGCAAAACGGCCTGGAGCTGGCTGCGGCTTCCATCTTTTGCTAAAGATAAGGCATCACACACTGAATGCACCTTCTTGTGAAGATCACTGGTTTGGGTCAAGGACATCAGCAGAGCAAGGCCATGTTGTGCTGGTGTTATTGAGGGAGCTGCTCACTGGATCTGGATGCATTGTTGCAGACAGCAACATCTCTCCTATGGATACCTTCTTTCAGGCGTCTGCACTCAGAGGGGATAATCAAGTGACAAATACAGCACACGGAGCTGGATTGAGTGTTTCCTTTCTTCTGGGACAGGCAGCATCTGCCAGGTGCCAGTGGCTGTGCAAATCCTGGGACGGTTGGATGTGGCAGGAATGCAAACAGGCTGGGGATAAGAAGACAAATGGTTCTCAGGGAAGTATGATGACCTCCCCAGCAGTGTCAGGAAACGTTTCTCAAATGGAAGAAATCATTAGGTGCTTCTCTGCTCACTTACCGGGAACATCACCTGCCTGGTAACAGCTGCTTCATGCAGACCTGACAGGGCTGCTTCTGCTGGTGATGAGATCAGCTCCCTGTTCTGGGTGACAACAGCCACCTTTTCCTGACACAGGCTTAGCCACTGGTCCAGGCACCCCTGACTCTGCCCCTTGCTGATGGGCACAGCAAATCGAGTCATACCAGGAAAAAACACCTGGGTCCTGAAATAACCCCCAATGCTCATTCCTCTATAAAATCATAAGATTTTGCTAAAGGTGGAAGGCTACTGCAAGCCTGTTGCGATGGGTGGAAAGCCAAAGACCTGAGCAGGTAAAGGGCTTTCTTTTAAATTCCATGAACAGTCAATGCATGTGCATGGGTTTATACAAATACTTAAATAAGCATTCACTCAATGCAATTTAATACATTGCAAATAACATTCCACCACATCTCAACCACGTGACTCATCACCTGGCAAAGAAATGTTACCATCAAGGGTCTTTTTGGGGCAGTCAATCTGACCTCCTCTCCTCTCTTAGGAAAAATTGCACAGATGTCTGAATCAGTCAAAAAGGATAGAGTGAGCAATGAAGGAGGCTGATCCAAACTTGGATGTCACCAAGGAATGCTGAGACAAAAAATGAACAAATGAACTCAAGTACTGGGCCACCCCACCAAGGTGAGCTTTAAATTCAGCATGACTGAATCAAGATGTGTTCAAGATAAGATAATTTTCTGCGTGATTTCTTTATTGTGAAGAGGAGGTGGTACCCCCAGGAAGGGCAGCCATGGTGAGGTGAACTAGAGGTGTGCAGCAGCATCAGGCTGCTGCTGAACTTCCTCCTTCAGTGAGATCACCAGGAGACCCTGCCCAAGTCAGAAGTGTCCTCCAGCCATCACACCACAAACTGTGGCCATTTTTGGTCCTCCTGTCTGCTCAGAGCTGTCCCTGCAGACATGGATGGTGCTGAGAAAACCCTGAGAAAGCCTCTCAGCCAAGGGCATGACTGTGCATGCCATGCTGGGCACCCTCCTTCCCCCTCTCCTTCCCTCTCCCCGGTGCAGGGCTGGCATAAGACCAGGGAAATTAAGCAGGCAATTTCTAAAGATGAGAGAAAAGCAGCATCTGGGCCCTAACAGCCAGCTTAATGAAAAAAGGAATTTTCTAGAGAAGGTGGAGAAATGCAACAGTGAATAATAGAAACAATAACTGCTCCGATGCATCCACAGGTTGCCCTAAGAGACAAGCTTTCGGGGAGCTCTGAATACTGTGTATTGCCCAGTCCTGTCTAGTTAAGAGATGAAGCAAAAGATAGCCGGAGGAGTGGGAAGCAGGAAGGAGTAGGGTGGGCTGGGGCTGAAGTTCAAGGTTTTCTGGCCACAAAGAGCCAGGTCAGCTGCTCCATGGCAGGAGCAGCCCCTCTGCAGCCCCTCTGCACAGGCACCTATTGCTGCACCTCTGGGGATAGCATTTACATCACCAAGTCCCCCAGGAGACTTTATAGCTTAATTCATGGCATATTCCCTTATACAAAACAATCACTGCTCATATGACAAAGTGAAAGCACAGGTGACTTCCCCAGGTCACAGCTCCAAAGCTCAGGATGCAAACCTGGCACTCTTGTCCTCACCCTTTCACATCCACCATCAGCAACAGACACCCCTCTCCTTTCTGCTCTTTCTCACCGGAAAATCATCATCACACATAATTCAATTTGTGAGTACTTTTGCACTGTATGGCTTCATGCTCTACCACATTGCATAACCTCCTCCTTTGCATGCTTGCAGGCAGCACTCCCCCTTCTGGGGCTGGTAAGAAAGTTTCTTCTGAAGCTCTTCCAGGTTATTGAACTTTGTTAATGCAGCTTGTTTCCCATCAGTTGAGGGCAGAGTGCTGGGGACATAATTTATTTTTCATGTTTATTTATGTCATGAGAGTCCTTAAAGGATTTGTTTGCAGTTGTCTCAGTTGCTGCTTATGCTGAGGTTACTGTCTGCCCTGCTGCACTACCAGCAAGTCAGGCTTGGGGAGACTCAAGTCCACCAGCTTCCCTCTGCTGTTTTGATGCTATGGAAACAACTAATTTCCCTTCTGTTTGTTAATAAGGGGCAGAATCACCCTTTTTGCTGGCCAATAGCCCCTTATGCCCCATGAAAATAAGGTAGGCTGAGAACAAGCAGTGGGTCCTCAGATGAACAGCTCTGTTTCTGAACAGTCACCAAAGATGGCCAGTTCTGGTCACCTCCTTTTAGGATGGTTTGAGCATATCCTGTCTGGATTGTGGTAATACAATGACAGCAGAAAGTGTTATTGATCCCACAATGGAGTGCCCCAGGATTGAGTTTCTTCTCCAGAACAATGTGGATGGAAACGTGAAGCCCTTGAAAAATCGAGGTATATGGATTTTGTCAACAGAACAATTCCCCCTGCCCTCAACCTCATAGGGGAACCAGCTGGGTCATATTTTACTCCAGCTGCCACTGCCTTTATTACTACGATTTCTGCAGGCTTGGTCATGGCTGCAGCAGTCACAGGGTTTTTTTTACTATAAGCAATCTATGGCCAGTTTGCAAACTGAGATGTCCTCCTCTGCACCAGCCCACACTCAGGGCTCCCCACCAGCCCAGCTTCATCACCCACAGATGGCAGTGAGTCCCTGCACCCTTCCCCAGGTTGTCCAAGCCAACACATTACCCCACTCCCAGCTGCTACCCAGCAACTTCCAGCTCTTTGGAGCATTCCAATGTGATGTGCTGGGGACCTGGCTGCTAATTAGCTTGCTCTTTAGGGTTCAAGGCTACCCTGGGGAAGGGGAGCATTGTCATATCGATTTCCGGAGGTTGCTGTTCTTGCATCCACCCAGGTAAACATTTGTTGTTTTGTAACAGACCAGAAACTCTGCTTTGAGGGGGTTTACAATGTAATTAACTTTCTGCGTTGTATCTCTTGTCTCTGAATAAGATCCAAGCCTCTCTGAGCATGGGAGCTCAGCTCCTAGTTCCCTTTTAAAGCCTGGCTCCAAACAAGCCTAGCTTCCAGCACTGAATTCCCTCAACACAACATCAGAAATATATTCATTTTCTGTTTTCCTCCACAAAAGGAAATTAATTCAGGACTGTCGGGGTTCAGACACAGTATTGGTCTAGATAACCTACAGGTGAGAGATGATCGCAGAGCTACAAAAGAAAAAGCAGATGTCTTTGCCCAAAGAACTGATTCCTCTAAAAATACACAAGCAAAAACGACTATCTGTGATCACACAGACAGGCATGATGCAGGAGGGACAGCAAGTCACCGCAAGGACTCTGGATGAATTGCACACAAAGTTCCCAGAATTCTGGCTCTCTTTCACCTCTGATGATGTACAGCTTCTTCCTGGGCTAGCATTTATCATTTACACAACACAGATGGGCTTTTATAGACATTGCTTTCCAGGAAAAAATGGAAGGGAGAGGAGCTGCCAGTATGGAAGACACAGGAGACAGGTTGGTTTTAAAAGTTAAAGTTCTTCAGACATTTTAAAGAGAGAGCTTTTAAAGCATATTAATAAATTAAATAGAAGAGAAACATGAAGAAGATAAGGAGAACTTGAACTCCTTGAACTCAGGGGAGCTGTGGGAATGGGGCTCCTGGGCAGCAGAGCCAGATCTGCTGCCAGGGCTGTTCTGCAGCAGCAATGGGAGATGGGCACGTGGCTTGCCAGTGCCCTACAGGGCTGGAAAACCAGAACAGAGGATGGAAAACAGACTGACAGTGCTGGGCTGGTGTTTCCTACCCAGCACAACACCGTTTCTGCCAGGTCTTACCAACATGCTTGGGAGTGAGGTGGGTGGCAGTCAGAAGCCACTCGGAACTGCAGGTTTGCTTCAGAGCCAATATTCAGAGCCTTTGCAGCCAGAGCTGCTGCAAATGACTCAGTGCTGGGGTCTGCGAAGGTGAGAGCCAACACATTGACCCTGTGATCCCTTGGGCACATTCACCCACTGACATTTTTCAGAAGATGACCAAAGCAGCGTGATGTCTTCTCAAGAAAAGCAGCAGAGCTTCAGCAGTTGGCCAGCAGTGGGTCTGTGCCTGTGGTGCAGCTACAGGGAACACCTGGCAGGCCCAGTGCTTGTTCAAGAAGAAAGTTCACACTGCTGTTGATAAAGGTCTTTGCTATGGGCAAAATGGGAATTACTGTGGAACAATGGCAAGGAGGTGCAGAGGCACTTGGGGAACTTTGTTGGATTTAGCCAACAAAGGTGTGCGCAAAGTGCAGGATTTGAGACCTGGGAGCCCCTGCCCCCAGACTCAGTTAATAGCATCTCCGACAGTGTCAATACCATTGACAGCAGTGACAAAGGCTCTCGGGCTGCAGCTGGAGGGGGCAAGGTGCAGCACTAAGGGAGCACCCAGCACTTCTCCCTGCACCCACGGGTGGGCTTCTAACCATGGCTCCCAGCCCATCCATTCGGATATTTTCCCAGTTTCCACCAGATGGCATCGGCACGACGCAGACGAGACACTCCTATGTTTCCCCCAGCAGCGCCACCCACTCCCGTCTCCGCGGCGGCGGGAGCCGGAGCCAGGGTCTCGCCCAGAGTTTTGGCTGTAGAAGGAAAGCAGCTTGATGCACATCTCCCAGGAGACCTCGACTCTGGCTATTGCAGAAATAAACTCTGTTTGCTCAAAAAAGTGGTTTTCTGGAATAGCTCTGCCAACACCCAAAGGGCCGTTCCTCAGAGATTGTGGAGGGGTTCTCTGTTTTCTCCAACCTCCACGTCCCCGTGCACAGACCCAGCAGGGAGCATGAACCCTCTGGAGCTGCTCCTCTGGGGAAAGAGATTTGTCTGAAGGGTGTGCTGAGCTCCTGGCAAACCCTGATGCATGGAAAGACTTGGCTGGGAAGAGATAAACCAGTGAAAGTAACCCCCTGTTCCCTCCCCTAGTAATAAAAATGTGAATAAGAAACACACAAAAGCCACTGAACTGCAGGATACCCTTCACAAAAGAAGCTTTTGTGAAAAAGCTGGAGCAAAAGACCTGGAGCTCAGAGCACATGTCACCTCTCAGGGAGTCATGAAGCTGCTTGGTCAGGAGCTACACCTCATGCCACAGAACCTGGCAGATCAGGCTTGATGCTGTGTTTTTTAGGCAGAGAAAGAAAATGTCAGTATCTTCTTGGGTGAGTTTTTAACACAGGTTAAAAGACCTAGTCTAGAAGACTGTTCAAATCAGGGTTGGCCTCCTCACTGTCCATACAGGACCCTGGAGCATGACAGTTGGTTTCCTCTAGATTATCTTAATCTTTCTGAACACTGGATATATATCACCAAAGCACAAGGTATACCAGAAATGCCAGAACAGCAAGAGATTGTCTGACAGGCCTGTCATTCTGTCATGAAATGTGACATGCATCCTGCCTGGGAGGAAGGACTGGATTGCTGTTCACTTCAGTGCTGGGCTGAGGCCGGGCGAGATTCCTCATTTCAGAGTCTCATTGATCAGACCTGAGGGATACACTGCTGCAGCATAAAAAAATGTGGGAAAAGTCCCAAACTACCTACCTCTATTTAGCTGTGCCTTCATATAAAACATGTTGCTATTTCACAGGTGTGTCTGTGAGGAATTTTCCTTCTGTGAATCCAATTTCCTCTCACTTTTGAACAAAAATACATCTCTGACATGAAAGATGCAAAGGTAGAGACAGCATGGCTCGGTACAGAGCAATGGGGAGTTTGCAAGCAGCATCAAAATGGAGAACAAACAAGAAAAATAAAAGCCGGCTTAATGCAGAGAGCTTATCAAAGGAGAAAAATGCTTCTTGAGCATCATCACTGATTGTCCTGCTGTGGCAGATGTGCCACAGAGACACTGTGAGTGTGATGGAGGGAAAGAAATGACAAAGCAAACACAAGTAACAAGGTGGGAACAAGCCTAAGGGCTGGTGGGAGCTCCCATCCTCCCCATCACAAGCCTTGTCAAAGAAACAGCCTTGACCAAGCACCAGCCAGGACATGACTAATGTAGAATGGATGTAGTATCTCCAGAGGAGATAGCATGTCGTGGACTCAGGAAAAACACGGGAGACTGCTGTGTTTTTCTTGCTTGGTGATAAATGAGACCTGACACCCTTTCCCAAAGACCAGATACATCAACTCCAATGCTGCAGGTAATTACATCTGCAGTCATAGTGGCATTGTCTCTAGCAGTCATGGTATCATTTTGCTCCTTGTGCTTTTGTTGGGATCCTGGTAGCTACAGAAAGACTAATGGAGCATTTTCTTCTGTTACACCTTTAATCCCAGCAGTCATCCAAGGTTTTGATAATTATAGCTGTGGAGGAGGGCAGCAGAGTCACCCAGCAGCTCAGCAAAATCACAGCTTCCATTCTAAAGAAAACAGGAGAATCTGTCTCCTGAGATGTACTTCAACCACACTATCAGCAGTAGCACTTCTGCATGACAGCATCTCACTGAGAAAAGCAAATCTTCATAAATGGTTGACTGATATGTAGACACTCAAGAACAAGCACTATAGCCTAGAACTTGCAGTATTTTGGAAAGTTGCCTACAGCTGCCGATTGAGTGGATGCTTCCTCAGAAGAGTGTTTCTAGGTTTTCCTCTCAAAAGAGATCCTGGAGGAACCCTTTCCTCACACACTGGTCTTTTTCATCTTTTTTATCCCATTTGGGTCCCTTCCAGGGTTCAGCTGCTCCCTTGGTCCCAACGCCATCCTCATATCTGCTTCCTCAGCCCTTGGACAGTGAAATCCCCCAAGTATGCAACAAACAGCCGACGAAGTTTCCTTTTGATCTCTTGGCAGTCTGCCATCTCCAGCCAGAGGCATTTGGTAGAAAGTGAAAAAATCCAGAGCCAGGTGGTTTTGGGTGTGACTCCTGGGGAAGCTGCATGGGGGTTAAATGCACCCACCATGGTGCATAGCTGGCAACCTCCACAAATGAACACAAACCTATGGGTGAAGCAGTCCACTTATCTCCCACTTCTGTTTTGGATGAGGAAGACTTTTGTCCTGTATCCTTAAAGAAGGATGTGCGTGGCAGGCTGTGCAGAACACATTTGGATTTCAGAGCAAACCCATGATGTAACCACAGCACCGGAGCTGTTGGATGATCTTCAGCAGCTGGGAGATGAACCAGAGACGCCAGTTGGCATCATTGTTAAATGACAAGACAATATAATCTAAACATGTACATCACCTTCGAGCAAGGTCCCTGTCACACAGGTAAAATTGCTTTTGTTCACACAAAAGATCAATATTGTCAGGATGAAATAATATGTAAGCTGGTGTGAGGAACTCTGCCTGTCCACTGACCATCAGAAACAGTCAGAAACTCCCTCTTGTAAAAACAATATGAAAAAAAATCCTGATTATACTGCCACTTCCCAAGTCACTGTATTTGGACTGTTGTCCAAATAGCTGTAGGTCATCTACAGATTTCTTAGAAAAACAATTTTCTGTGTGTATGGTGTATTCCGATGCAGCAATTTCCTCAGATTTAATCATGCTATTTTCTACTAAATTATCATGGCTAATTAAAAAATCCAGAATCCCATCTGAAGACCACATTCCTTGGTGAATGTTGGCATTTACTCCACGTCAGGTCTTCCCCCGGAGCAAACCCGTTGTCAAAGGCAGTTTCTTATTCTGATCTAAAACTCTCTGGTCATTCAGCAGCTCCTTCACCTCACCCCTGCGTGTCTGCTTTGTTTTGCACTGGATTTAACTTTGCATATGTGGTTTGGTGTGGGGGGTTTTTTTAATATAACATCAAATCTCTTAATTCTCTGACCCAGAAAACAGAGACAATCCTCATAAAAATCTGGGACAAAGAAGATGCAGCTGGCACGTGTGCAGCAGCAAGAGATTCCGGAACTCCCAAAAATCTACCCATTTAAAGTGATTTTGATTAAAGACAGTATTTTGATAACTGTTGCTGTCAGATCTCAGGTTATTTTGAAAGCATATCCTAAGCTTTCAAGTGGTGTTTTAGTAGGAGCAAGATCCTTTAAAAAGCGATGGTGTGGTAGCCTGTGTTCATCAGCAGCCGAGATGTGACGGCTTTTCCCTTTCATGTTGTCACCTCCACAGGGCCAGCCAGGACACGAGACCCACAGCTGCTCCCACAGCACCCAGAAATGAATGCTCCCTCAACCACAGCATGATCTTTCCTAAAGCCAAAGAGCCCCATTCCTGCAGCACTTTTGCCAATGAGTAAATAATGAGAAATTAGTTTGCATGGCCCAGATGATGAGTCACAGTGAGCAGTTGCTGGCAGTTATGAACCTGTCAGGACAAACAGGGTGTCACAGACGGCCAAGTCCTCCAGTCTCATGACTATGTCATCTATATCACACCCATGCCACCCCTTGTCCTCTGAAGAGCCAATACACATGGTCCCACTGGTGAGAGTCACACCCAACACCAAGCCAGCAGCGCTGGGGCCAATGCCAGGCAGAGACGGGAATGCATTAAGGTTAGGGTTAGGGTTAGGGTTAGGGTTAGGGCAACACATTTGGTGTTGCCTCTTTGCACTTTGTTTAATTTAATGAAGAAGAATTAACAAAATATCCAGGGTGAGTCACGCAGGCAGCAATCTCCCTTCACCCCAGGAGATTTTAGGGGCAAAAGGAGAGGATGGAGATACAGCCCCACTACATGCTGCCCCCAGGGAAGGGGGGGGCCTGCTAGCCAGGAACTTCTACCCCCAACAGAGCACCAAGGATGAAGAGTGAGGCCAGTGCAGGAGCTCACTGCTCCATCCCCAGCACCAACTGTGGGGAAGTCCCTGGTGACAGCAGGGTTTTGCTCTGAACTGGCTCTGAACCACTGGCTCTGAACTTTTCCTGAAGACAGAATTTCATTAAAGTGGGTAATTTGGCCTGACTGCCCTGGCTAGTTCCCACGGCTGGGACCACAATAGCAGGCAAGCCCAGGAGGAAATTGCATTACTGTACATAGAGATCTCAAACCTGAAAGGGAAGGAGCGGTTCACACCAACCAGGGCTTTAATACCAGATTAAATGCTTTCACAGCAGCACGGCTGTTTGAAAGCTTCCAGACAGCCTTTTGTCAATTAATTTGCATTGTACTTTGGCTTCAAGAGGTACTTTAAAATGTAACCAACTTTATTTTATTATTTTTTTAATATGGCTTAGCTTTCTTGAAGGGAATTTATGGACCCAGGATGGGCACTGATCCATATGGGAGGGCTTGAAGTGCTTTAATGGCAGAGGGGCTAAACAAAGCTCCTCTCTCCAAGGCTGCTTAGGGAATCTATTAAGCAATATGTCCTTAAAGACTTGCCATTCTAGAAGGCTGAATGAAGCTCCACCTGGAATTATCAATTTTTAATTTCCCCATTAGCAGAAACAGAAGAAGTATGGTACTTTCTCCTGGTACAGGGACCAGCCTACATTGTACAAGGATTTTAGTTTAAGAGGCTGATTACCCCAAGCCTTGAACCAGGAGCTAAGCCATGTCTCAGGGACATGCTCCACTGGGTACTTAAATGCAGAAGTTTAGGGGAGTTCTTGGCTGACTCCGGGCAGGTAGACTCCCTCCAGGGGAGCAGGAGGGCAGCTGGATCAGGACGTGGCACGTGGGCAGCTGGGAGCATTGGCAGCAGGATAGTCCTACCCTACTCAGGGCTGGGAAGGCACCCCAGAAACAGCAAGGATGAATCTTGCGCTGGCTTCTACTCTGAAATTTGGCACTTGGGAGATGCAGGGCGCACACTCATAGGAAACTGCTGTTCCTCCTGTCCCTCTGCTCCCTGACGTGGGGACACAGAGGAACCTCTGTCTCTCTCCAGGCCCACCACAGCCAACCGGGAGGAAAGGGGAGGGGGGACGCACAGCCTCGGAGGGCTCTGTGCCAGCTCGCTCTGCCCACAAATGCATCCTTGTCATTCAAATGAGAAGCAGCCACAAAGGCGAGGGCCCTGCCCTAAACAAAGACCCACTTGGGATAACGGCAGAGAACGCGGGTCCCTGGTCTCCACCGATGAATGCAAATGCTTCCAGCCCCTGGGAGCAACTTCTCTGGGAACAACACAGACAGGGCTTTGTGAGCAGGAGGCTGTGCATACGCAAGCCCCCAGGAATGCCCAGCAATCCCCAGCTGGACAAATGCCTTGGGGGCATACATAGACCTTAGCTCTCACCCCTGGCCACAAAGTCCAGAAAGAGCTGCTCACAGCCTTTTTTTACCCCATGCTTTTGTCACTAAGCTAAAGCTTTCCTGGCACTCCTACATCCCTCAGCCGCTGATGCCAGAGCCCATGTCCACACAGGATGATCTCACTCAGTGATGCCAGCACACCCATCCCACTGTCGACTCCAGTCTGGCAACCTCTGTGCCAGGCAAAGCAACTCCCTAAGGCCAAGCATATCCCTTAGGGCTAAGCTTGCCCAGCCTCAGGCATCAGTCCATCCCCAAGCCACAGGTTTTGCCCTGCATAGCCAAGTTCCCATAACAGCAGCAATGCAGCCCAGCGGGCAGAAGCTGCCTGCGGGAACAGCCGGCTCCCTTACAAACCAGGCTCCCTTACAAACCAGCCAGTCTCCAGTTCAACACCCTCGGTGTTCAGACTCAACATACCAGTTATTCTGAAAAGCACAGCTTGAAGGTAAGACATCCCCTCAGACCTGGTACAAAGCCCAGTGAAAGGAGAGCTCTCATTACCAAGTTAGTACTAGCATATAGGAAGTTTTTTTGCTGCCTGCATCCCTGAGATGTCTGAGCTCAACAGCTAAAAAAGATACAATTTGTGAATGCTGTGGTGAGGAGGGGTTGGGGGTTTACTGTAAAGGGAGCAGTGCAAAATGCAAAGTCATAAATCTCAAAAGCGCTGTACTAAAATTCAATGGAATCACTCAAGCTCTGTTTCATCTGCTGTTTTATGTTCTCTTTGTCAGGGCAGCTAATGGAGAACAATAAAAACATTAATAATCAAGTTAGATTTATAAACTGGGCAGAATATTCCACTAGTAATGAAATCTGGAGAATCATTCCATGTTATATTGCTTTGGGCAGCATGCTAACAAGAACTGCCTTTGAATTATAGCCCTCTTTCATTTTGCTGAACTTTAATTTGGCCCAGCACCACTGTTCCATTTAAAACAAACTTCAAGCAGGAGTGGAGCAGAGAACAGAGCTCAGAGGCAGAGTCCAGCCCAGCACTGAAAACCTCTAGGTTGCAAGGGGTAAGCATTTGTGATATGAAAGCTCTGTTGACATTGTGCTCTGTTTACTGCAGAGAATTGCTGAATATAATTTTCCAAGGTTAGCAGAGCTTTCTATTGCCATGGTGTCATGCTTCCTAGATTTCAAATATTTGATTGAAATGCCTCATAGAACTTTAATTTCATAGTTGCTTCATAAAGTGGACGTCAAGTAATTTTTGAGGCTTTCACTTTCCAGAGAGTGGTAGTTTTCTAACAAAACCTCTGAAAATATCTGGCTTCTGTGCTCCCTGCTGCTCAGTAGAGGGCATAAGCATAAAGCTGATTTACATTCAACCCTTTTGGATACCCACGAATGCTGTCTCAAGCTGGAGAGATTCTTGGCCCCAGCAAGCACTTCCACAGGAGGGAGACAGCACCCTGACGCCAATCATCCGTTCTAAATGTTGGATTCCCAGCCTAAACAAGTCTTGGTTTAGTGTAACTCCCTTCTCCTGCAGTTCACTTCTGCTCTGTTACCATCATCCCCAGCACCTTCTGCTTTGCCAGGCGGCCCCAGCTCTTCAGCAGGGTTTGGAGAGAGTGCTCAAATCTACTCCGGGACTAAAAAGGTAACTTAATGCCTGAAAGCCACCATCAGTAACTAAGTAAGCCTGTCGAGTATTAACATATACCCTGTAAAAGCTGACGAGCGTATTGAGCAGCAAGGGTAAAAGCAGGTCAAAGACAAAGTTTGACTTAAATTGATTGGGGCAGAATACATCAATTTGTGTGCTGTTTGCATTAAATATTAATTCCAGCTTTAACGTCTGGTTACAGAGGAAAGTGAATGTCCCATAATGATGCAGGTATACTTTATATTCAACACATTTTCTGTTCTCCTAGGAACAGATGGGGAATGACAGGCTTTGTCCTCCCTGGCAGGTGTCTGAGCTGGAGCCGGTGGACAGAGGCACATGCTTGGAGCAGAAGCCTGGGCAGCGGAGGCAGCATCCTGGTGCACTGCTCTGTGCAATCCCAACTCATTAGATAACCCTGCCGTGCTGCAAACCCTTCCTCCCTCCCTCCTGCCTTCACAGCAGTATGCTGGCAGCATTTTGAAATTCACTGAATTTCAGGGAATTTCTCCAAACTGGTGGGTCCAGCCCCAGGAGTGGTCCCGCACACACCCAGCCACAGCTGGCTTTCTGACACCCAGGTTTGATATAGTCGCGGGGTGTCTCTGAGCTACAACTGGTAATAAGCTACAAGAAACTTCTCCTCCTCCAGTGGAAAACCTTTCATTTCCTCCCTCTCGGAGGGGTGAAGCTGTATAGACCTGCTGGCACTGTGACCTGGCAGAGACATGACCTAAGATCTCCATGCCAGCTAAAACCTGTTATAGGACTGCAGACTAAGCAGGCACATGTTAGGGGAGAAGCAGGACCACAAGGATGCCTGAGCTGTGCAGAACCTCGCAACGAAGCCAACCCTTCACCTGCTGCCGGCACAGAGCAGCCCTTAACACATCCCCGAGGCATGTCTCAATCTTAGCGGGTGGCTCTGACTCCAAACGCGCTGTTTTACCCTGCTTGCTGCTGGAGTCTGTGTGGCTCTACGACAGGCAGGGAGCCCTCGAGACAGCCCAGCCCTTTCCCAGTCCCTGAGAAATCATGTGTGTGAAAGCTGGTGAGGCCATTGCCCCACGATGCTGGGCTGGTCACCCCAGCTGGGTCACCAGGCTGGGGTGCAGGAGAGGCATCATGCACCGGGTGCGGTGGGATGCACTGAATGCTAGGGAGGAGGACTCTGCGATCCAAAGGGCTCGGTACAGAAGGTATGGGCGGAGAAGTGGGGCACTGGGTGCGAGGGGATAAACAGACCCTTCCGTCTCTGCGGCGGGGCACCAGCTGCAACGAACGACACCACGTAGATAATGCTGGAGGGAACATCGGGCGTAAGAGGGCCCAGCGAGTGGGAAGAGGATGGAGAGCACCGGCGACAAAGGGGGCATCGGGCAGCGGGGCGCGCCAGGGAGCGTTTCCAGCCGCCGAAGCTCGCCCAGCGTCGCGTGGGGTGGCGCCCGAAGGTGGGGGAGCACCCGGCGAGGTGGGTGGCGGAGGAGGGGGGAGCAGAGAGGAGCGAGGGGCCGCGGGTAACTCACAACTCCCCGGGTGATGTCCTCCGCCGCGGGGGTCGGCGCCGCGGGCGCTTCTTGCCACGCCAGCCACAGAGCGAGCACAAGGAGCATCTCCCGGCGGCGGGCGCGGTGCCGGGCGGCGGGGGTCAGCATCCCCCCGCTCTTCGCGGCGCCCGGCCCCGGCCCCACGATGGGCTCCGCCGGGCTCCGCGCCGCATCCGCACTCCCGCTCCGGGCTGCAGCCGCCGCCGGGGAGGGAAGGAGGCAGGGAAGGAGGAAGAGAGGCCGGGGCTCCACTCCGTTCCGCGCTGCTCCGCCGAGGATGGAGGAGGCAGGGCTCCGCTCCGCCCCACCGGGGAGGGAGGCTGGGGGGGGGACTCTGCTCCCTGCTGCTTCGCGCTGCCAGGGAGGCTCCGCTGCCGGGTGCGCCGTCACATCGCCCAGCTTCCGCAGACTGCGGAGCGGCAAAGTTGCTGCGGGCTCTGGCACGGAACGGAGGGCAGCTCGGCAGCGACAGCTACTGCTGCTGCCGGGAGCCGCCGCGGCTCCGGCGCCGCTGCCACGCACCCCTCTGCGGCCGGCGGCCGGAGGAGGAGGAGGAGGAGGAGGAGGAGGAGGAAGGGATGCTAATGAGGGAGGCGGTGTCAGGGCTCCGTCGGCGGTGGGGTGGGGTGGGGGCTCGCATTCGCGGTCTGGCCGCGGCGCTGCGCCGAGCACTGGCAACGATTCCAGCCCGCTCCCCCTGCTCCGCGCGGGAAAAAGCGGGTTCAGTCCCCTCCCGCTTTGGTATCTGCGTGTGGCTGAAATCCCTCAGGGTTCCGACACGTTTTTTTTCCTAAACATCAACATTTCTGTAAGTACCAGCTTCATTTCCGAGTTTTTAAGGGGCTATGGAAAAGACCGCGGGGTTTTGGCATCCCTGACTGACATCCCGTCTCAGCGAGACATGTGTCTGGCTTGCCCCATAAACTGCATAATGGGATCCTATGGCCTCTACAGCGTGTCCTTCCTCGAGAGCTGTGAATCTGCTACATGCTCCGACAGGCCAGATGGCAAGGGACACCCTGACAACTCTACCTCCTGCTAGTTCAGGATGAACGTATACTTCCTACTCAGCATCTGCCCTCCCCAGTTCCTACTGGCATGCTAATACACTCAACAGCTTTGCAAATTATTTTAAAATTTGGGATTCTTTAAAATAAAATTGGAGTTTAAAAGTAAAATTGGAGTTTAAGATAAATAATAAGTGGACATAATGAAGAATGGACAGAGATGAAAAATTGTTTCTAGGTGATGCTCAAGCAAAATTGTAATGGTCATTTATACGACATCTTCTGCACAAATAGGTTAATCCAGCAATGAACTGTAGGTGCTTCTGGAGATATTTAATATCAGACTGGACTGGAGAAAACCAGTGGATAAGGGAAGAAGAAATCTTTGTCCAAAAGAAATTGGTTAAAGAGAATTGGAAGGGAAACCTCACTACCTGTGGGTGAGTTTGCGCTACCCTGTCTCCCTGTGAGTTGGACTGAAGTTAGGGCTCCAGCACCAGAGAAATCTAAGGGGAAGCACCTGAATTACAGGGCTCAGAGCCTCACCAATAGCTGCCTGTTGTATCTCAAGAGCTGTTATCTTGAGAGCTTTGCCCCATACTAGAACAAAGTTCATCTTCTTAAACAGACCATCAAAGCCCAGCCTCTGGTTCCACAGGTGCAGAGAGTGTTTCTAAATGGCAGGGCTGACAGTTTCCACTCACCATGTCACCAAAACTGCGAGAAGAACAAAAACTCTCCGACAACATTTTTAGTGTTAGAGAATTAAGGCATTACTTTTGTCTGGCCAGGATATGCAACAGAAATAATTTGATCTATATTTTGCCCGAGTTGTGAAGAGAAAATAATTCCATCACATGTGATCTTTACTAGATTTTTCACATACAGTCAAAAATACCCAGATAAATTAATTGGTTCAATGTTCATTGGTCCCCAAGTTACATAGTTCTTAGCATTTGTTTTCCTCCTGGTTATTGATCCCTTTGCCTTTGATGTTAATTAGGTTATCCTTCATTTTCTTATCTCTGTTTTCCTAGAACAGGTGTCTCTGACCATGCCAGGGTGATATTTGGAGTTGATGTTTGTTAATGGTCATTATCATTTGTGCATCTTCTGTGCTATTCCCAGTCTTGTTGAGATGTTAAGGTCATCAGGCCTTCACTGGTGAAACAGTCCTTTGAAAAGAAACTTCAGTTCCTTTCCCCCTGGGCAAAGGTGAACTCAACCCCTGACTAAAGTTATATACAAAATGTTAAACTTGGTATTGTTTCCAACAACAATTGAAATTCACCGCGGAAGGACGTTCATGGCCACTTTGCCACAAAGCCCGTGTCTCTAGGGAGTGGTTCTCCGTTTCTGTACATTCCTCTCCAGCCTGCAGGACTCGCTCCAACCGGTGCATCGCCTGCTGCCTCCTTCCCTCCATCCCGCAGCTGCCACTACTTTTGAAGAAGAGCTCTTTTTCCCGTTCAGTAATCGTCCCACGAGCCCCGACAGGACAACGACTGTTATTTGCTCTATTCCCGACTCCTCTGCTCTGAGCAGAAAGCAGCAGCCACCGACCACCCCTCAACTTTTTCTGGGTTTTCCAACAGAGAAGCATTTTTCCAGGCAGTCAAGCCAGTCTGAGATTGCTTAGCAACATCACAAGTAGTAATTTCTTGCTAAGCAGCTCTGGAATCTCTTCTTATTAGGAATCATTTCTTTTGACAGTTGACATGCCTGTGGGCAGATGGGAGCCATCCTCGGGAGGAAGGCAGAGGGAGTACAGCCGGGCAGGGCTGGGAGGAGTACACAGCAGTGTCTCAGAATCCCCGCGATTGGGACCTGTGGCCTCCCCTCGGGATAAGCAGCTTCTGTGCTGGCAGTCTTGGCAGGGTGAAAACTGACAGGAGAAGTTCGCTGATATGTCATCGGCTTGAGGTTATCACTGACAAAGCCTTCTGCAGTACGTTAAAATTCTTTCCAGGGAGTTTGGGTCATCTGAGAACTGCTCAGCACAAACTCAGCACACTCTGCCCCTCTGCAGGGCAGTTTGTCTGGAGACAGGCCCTTGTGCTGGGCAGCCTGGAGCTTCAGGGCTTAGCCCTATTCCACATCCACAGTGCCCCCTCTCCCATGCTGGCCATAACAGGCTGTAGCAACAAGGTTACCTCAGCTGCCTTCCTTGCTGTTCTGAAAGATGCTGCATGATCCACACTGACCTTTCATCCCATTTTTCAAAAGTGAGCAATGAAGAATAAACATTCATCATGAGCAGCCGCTGAGCTGATGGACCATGGATAAAGGCTTGATCCCACTCCATCTGGAAGAGTTTTGCTCTTAACTTGAAGAGGTCAAGATTTTAGGGCACATGCTATTATTTCATATTCCCCTCCTAGGTCATCCTCTCCCAGCAGCACATCAGGGACAAAAATCTTCACAGTTTCTGTCAGAGCAGGTGTTTTAAGCAGATTGACAGCAGGCCAAACAGAAGATGCTGGTCCATGTCAAATGTGCTTTAATCTTCTTAGATTCTTTCCTGTGGCATTAAGTGCAAGAGCATACCCATTTTCACCAAATGTAGAATGTGCTAAACTTGCCTATAGAAAGAAAATATTATTTCTGTGGTTGCTTCTCACCCTACAAAAGCCTCAGAGTTTTTAGGAGGCCAAGTGTCTCTGAATTTCTCTACCTCTGACCTCTGTAGATCTCAATGACCTGTTTCCCTGTCTACTCAGGTATTAGTTATTAGCACCTGTACTGAGTCAGCACCTCAAGCTGGCTTGCACCACAAGAACCAGCAATGTGAATGATTACTTACACTGGATAAAGAGTTGCTTTGTCCATACTCTGTTGAAAGTAATTCCCGACATATTTATAAACATTTTTAGCAAGCACTTACAAGAAACAAGATGGCAGATTTCTGCCATAAATTACAAGACCAAAAAGAGTCTACAGCCATACCAAGTGCAAAGAGCCAGGAGAGAATCTCTTATAGTTTAATTTTCTTGCATGAGTCTTCCTCCTTTAATAAAACACCGCTTGACCATCAAGGCCCAAAGAAATATCAGAGAGGCTCTAAGCCCTCTATTTGAATACATAGAGTATATATACTCCGTATATAGAGAGTGATCACACTAACTTCACTTTACCATAATGAATGTAATAGAAGAACAGGTCTTCCTAGGAAAGTGGAAGCTATGCTCAAAATAATGAGGCAGATTTTGTGGATGCCATCAGCTCTTTACAGCTACAGAGAGCAGAGCTGGGCAATACAAAGGACCTGGTTATAACAAACTGATGTGTGAATATTTTTCTTCTCTTTCCTTTTCAGTAAACGAAAAAAAAACCCACTTCAATAGCACAGGTTTAACTCTGTGCTCATGTTGTAATAGCTATATGAGGGTAGATGGAGTTTTCATGCCATTCATTACCCAGGTGAGTTGCTGAATAGAATTTATTTAAGAAAGGAACAGCGTGATGATTTTAATTCTGTTAAGCATAGTTTCCAAAATGCATTCCTTATACTTCCTTTATTGCAAATGAATGACTCAGTTAAAACAGCATTTCAACACATTTTAGCCAAAATGTTTGCTTTGCATAACAATAAAATAGACTGCAAGCAGCTGTAAGAGCAAGCAAATAGACACCCAGAGCAGAGAGCTATTTGTGGTGATGCCTGTGGTCTGTTTTAGCACAAAACTTTCATGCTAAACAAGCAAACTGCTTTGCAAGTTCACATTTCCCTCATCTGCCCATTATTGTCAGTCTTTGGAAAAACTTGTAAGCAAGTAAGCAGTTTGTTTTCCTTCCACATACATTCCATGTATGCGCATACTAAATGCGCATACTAAAATACTTTCTCCTTTGTGCACCAAGATGGCAAGTATGAATCTAAAATGTCATTATCTTCTAGCTATACATGCCATGTGGAAGATGAAGATTTTTTTTCAGTGTCATAGGCACAATTAGCATGTATGACAACATCCAGATGATTTAATTTCCCAGTTACACAGCTGTACAGAAAATATCTTCGGATTAAATATGCAGGAGTTCTTATCACTAGATACTATACAACTTTTTCTGCCCTGATGAATCACTGCAGAAGCTCATATTTTGGCAGGCTGTGAAATAAGAATTTTCTGCCCTACAACCAGGGAGACCGAAATTTCTGTGCAGAGTGGGGGACCAGGCTGCTGCCACTGTTCCTCTCCATGAGCAGCTGCTCCAACAGCGCACACGGAATTCCCAAGGATCAGCAAGGACTTCCTCCCAAGTCCAAGTGGTCAATTTCAGACCCTGCAAATTCTGAGAATGAGGACATTTGTGACATTATCCTTCTGTGCTCTAGAAGCTTTGGTAGCCATGGGCTTAAACAGTTGTTGGACTATAATTTGCTTTCTTGTAATTAATATCATCCAGAAACTATTTATTTGCGTTCCTACTTTCCAGATTGATGGGTGACCAATAAAATTGGAAAAGCAAGAAATTGTTTTTCCAAGACCAGTGGTAGACAACTAGTTGCACATATGTTAAGCATACGTGGGAAGTTTAGAAATTTTTCTTTTCCCTGAGTAAAGGCAAAATGGATCAGGGGGTTTACAGATACCTTTTTTGCTTCTTTGTCCTCCTATTGAAAAATCAACCTGACATTTTTTCATAGCTTATACTGAAGGAGGGATAATCAAAGTCGAAAGGGGCGTGGAAACCAGTATTTTCCTGCAGGCCAGAGCCGTAGGGTGGAGAGATGCTGCAAAAATGCTCACAGTGCTCTTGGCCACAGGACTTTTGCTCTGTGTGTAATCACACACTGGCACCAAGAACCTCCAGGATCTCCTGGATGTCCATCTCCCAGCTACAGCTTCACAAGCTGAGACAGCACTAATCATTATTCCACTAGTGCCCACTGTCAGCGCAGCTTAGTCCTCTCTTACTCACTCTAAGGTCTAAATCTTGCAGATTTCTCTAGCATAATACCTGAAAAGTACAGCCTTCCTGCCTTTCCATGAAGCTGCAGTTCTTCCCAGCCTGCTGCTTCCTGCTGGAAAACCCTTTTATCCCCCTGCCAGCCACATTCCTGCAGGTACCTGTAGCAAATCCTGTTCAGAGGCCTTTTTCCAAGTTTTGATTTTGATTTTGATAACATTTTGATTTATCAGCACTACTCTCAAGTAGCTCTCTGTGGAATTCTTTATATCAGATAAAATAAACTGCTCCTCTTTATTTCAAAGATTTTCACAGACAACCATGCTTTGTCTTTTGTTGCTCATTTAGCACCAAGAAATCAGCTCCTTTGTCCATCTGGCCTTGGAATCTACCTCTTCCTTTCTTTGCTCAAACACCCATACTCACATTCTTCCATGCTGCCCCTTCTGCATGGGAATATTTTTTAAAATTATTTATTTATTTATTTATGTTTTTGTTTATCTTTGCCTCTTATAAATACACTGTAACACCAGGACACCACCACCCAATCCCAGTATATTTTTATCCAGCCCAACCGTACTCCAAGAATTTCTATGAACTTTATTTTTCTGTAATTTCTTCTGTAAGTTCTACAGAACTTTATTTTTCTGTAATTTCCTCTATCTCCCTTGCTTGCAGACATGTCTCATTTTCCATCTTCTTCTCTTTATTCCAGGTTTGTGATGCACCCAACATGAAGTCATCTCAGTCTGTTGCTGTAATCCCTTGACACTGCAGGAACATTGGTGGCAACCCAACAGCACCCACAGACTCAGCTCAAGGCCATGTTGCTACTGAGCAAACATCAGCACAGACCATCTGGAACAACACTGGCCACTTCTGCCTCCCTGCTACATCATATTCTTCTCACAGAACAGTGTTTAAGGCATTAACACCCATGAATTATAAAACAATACAAAAGAAGCTCATGTTCTGCAGGCTTAGCTTTGCTGCAGCGTCCCCAGTACAGAAAAGTCTCCATCAAGATCTTGTAATAAAGAGCCATGCAGAAGGATGGATCAGAACTGCCATGTTAATGCAAACCAAAGTGTAATTTTCTCCTCACTAGCAGCATTCCTATCCTTGTTCCCATTGCTTTTCAATAACAGTCCATGAAAAGATGTTGATGTCTTGTTTAAACAATGATGATAAGTTCAGAGGTTAATTAACAAGAAGTAGAACAGTCACTTTACTGAGAAAAAGTCCAAGGCAAAAAACAAACAAAAATCTTTTTATCTATAAGGTATCTTTAGATTGCCTTTTCCAGTGGAAAATAGTACTGGGTTTAACACTACTTAGACACTACAGACTGTGTTTTGGCCAGAGAGAACTGCAAGTCCTCTGGTCTGTTTTTAATAATGCTTTAATACATGTTTGTGCTTTCTGTCAGTCAGGAAGACACCAAATTATGTGGCCTACATCAAAAGCAATCTGTTATATGCACACATACTCTGTATCCTGCAGAGGCAGATACCCACTTTAGCAATGTCAGAATGGCTCGTCAATTAAATTTGGCCATATGTCTTCTTTTGGCTTGTGACATGTTGATTGACAACCTATCTGGAGGCCTGGCTCAGACAACCGGGCAATTTTGCTAGCAAGGTCACGAAAGCTTCTCTTGCAATGCAATTTTCATCATGGAGCACCAAGGGACATGTTAACGGACCTCACCTGCACTCTGTGCTGTGGCACCCTCCTGCAAAAACCCCTGGCCTTGGCTCCTTGCTCTGCTGTTCCTGCTTTACCTCCAAAATCTTCCTCTGCCCAGCCCTTCTTATATATATCCTGCCAGTTCTGTGAAGTCCCTCTTAAATGGTTTTTGACCATACCTTGCTTCCCTCTAAGTTCACTTTTTTTAAACAGCAACAACACTTTTGGGTGCTGAGAGCCCTGGGTTTGAACTCTGGATAAATTCACCTTCCACTTCTGTGAATCTCTCTGAGGCAAGGATTACTTGGTGTTGACAGAAAGCAAGAAAAAGCATTCAGACATTTTATGGGAAATAATGGGACCAAACCCAGCTTTCTTAGAGAAAACATTACCAGAAAAGGGGCAGAAATCATTAATGAAAATTTGAAGCAGAAAGGAGATTAAAACAGATGTGAGATAAATGTAATGGAAAGCTGTAAAAATAATAAAATATTTAACCAAATTGCCTAGAAGGGCTGTGGGTTCCCCACCACCAGACCAAGAGGCTCCCAGGACCAGGTCAGGCAAATCTGGTACAGGAGAATGGAGAACAGTCTCCTAATGGCCTTTCTAATCTTGTTTTACTTTTAATTTCTTCTGTTCCTCAACTGACCTGGATCTTCTTGCTTTAAGATCTTCATGAAGAAGTTCAAAATGTGAAGAAAATCAGCTATTAGCCTAAAGCCATTGCTGCACTCATACAGAAACAGTCTAAGCTGCTTTCCCTATATAATGTGATTTTGGAGCCTGAGTTTTACACATTCAACTTTTTCTTCAGTAATCAAACAACTTTTAATATATGTTTGAGCCACAGGCCTTGACTGAGAGCTAAACACTTAGCAAATTACATGTCCAGGTGTTTTTCCCAGACCGGTTGCTTACAAAGCCTAGTTGGCAACTATGGAACCTGTTTGGAAACATCAGCAAAACCCCGGGATATTTTGGAGCTAGTGTTGCAAATTCAGGATTTTTCTTTCTATAAGCAATTCATGTATTGGAAATACAGTGCCCACAAAGTTAATGTGGCCCTTAGCAGAGCTTTGCACAGCCAAAGGACAGCTGTCAGTGCTGCTCAGCTTCCTTGCTAATGCCCTAATGGGAAAACCCTGCCTATCTCAAGCAAAGATATTTCAATACATCAAATCCAGACAAATCATTACCTGCAAGGCTTCTTGCTCCACAACTTTTTCTAGAACTTCTCAGCAAAGCTACAACCAAAGGAAAGTTTCACAACCTTGATCAGTCCTCCCTGCTTGAAGCCTGAAGGAAGAACATCAGTTAAATAAGGCAAATCCTTGCTATGAAAACTGTCCTTGGTTGCAAAACTCATTTTGGCTTTGCAGCTATTCTCACCCGTGGTGGTTTCCACTAACCCTAAGAGTTAGGTGGATTTTCTTTGAAGAGGAAGGATTCACTACAGGAAATGCAAGACTGAGTCCCGGGAGAAGCATCATTCTCTTACTTTACTCTCCCCTGGACTAATGAACGAGAGAAACGAAAGCTCCATTTAGACTGGAAGGATTATGCTTCTGTATGTCAATGTCATGTGAAATAAACAGCATAATTTGTGGAGCAACCATGGGAATTTAATTATTTCTCAGGATACAACTTTAATTAGACTCCTCTGTATGCCATGGATCTTAAGCAGCTACTGGTGTCATGTTGCATTAGAACCTTGAAGCTGCATTAGGCAGAATGGCAGCACGACAAGAGAGAAAAAAAAATCTCTGAATGGTTTTCCCGACAACATACAGTAGCACAGTGCTTTGGAAGTAAATTGCTCATGAGCCTTCTGTCTTGAAGCTACTAGTAAATATCCCTGTTTGCAACGATGGATACAGCACATAATCTCACTGCTCTATTGAAGGTCTTACTGAACAGTTTCCCTGTTTCATAGAAAAGCTCTTATTTGCCCCTTGTGTTCTAAGAACAACAGATTATCACAGCTCCTGTCACTCACAGCATGGCTCAGACCTGTGTCTACTCCACAGACTTAAATGCATCATATACACTGAAAGCTATTACATAAACCAAACTTCTATTATGGTGATGGACACAAGGTGTCCAAAGGGACAGTTTATATACAGTCTCTCTCTTAATCAAAGCACAATCAAATACCTTTTTTTAAAATTGAAGCTTCACTAGATAAATGTTTTATTTTTTTAAGTAATCCATTAGTTTACCACGAATTCTCTGTGTTATTAAAGCTTGAACAAAGAGACTAGGATCTAGCTCCTGCAAATCCTCAGTCAATTGAGTTTGGGGTTTCTAAAGCCTCAGTGCTGAGGGATCCAGACCTGAACTCATTGCATCTGAACAGACAGAAGAGAGCTGCTAGTGGGCAGGAGGCTCAAAACTGCCATGCTCTGCTCATTATTGGCCCTATTTTGTCCTGGAAATGGGCAGCTACATGATCTTGGAGCAGGATGGAGAAGGTGGGTGAGCAGGTGGCACTTTGGCCTGGAGATGTCGTGCTGCACAAGCAGCAGTGCCCAGTCACCCAAGTCTGACAGCAGCATCATGTCTCTCAGGGGCTCCCCGAGAAAGATACAGGACAGAGGCTGAGATGTTTGGTTAACATGGTCCTGTGCTACAGCAAAGGTCTGGGATCTCAGATCCACTGGCTTTCAGGAAACACCCTAGAACTGACCACACCAGTGGATGATCATGCTCTGCTCAGCTGGCATTGGTGTGAGAGCAACCAGAGCGTGCATGGGACAGGGGTGTGGGGGCTCAGTGAGGGGCATGCTGCTTCCCAGTACCTCAACACCCACCTTCTGCCCCACAGCATGCGCATTGCCCCAGATACCAACCCCTCACCCTGCCAGAGCCATGCCTCAGGAGATCTTGGTGAACACAAGTCCTCACCCAGGGGACAGGAGCAACTTTCCCCACCCAGGACAAGTGGACTCTCTCCGGACAGCAAACCATACTAATTGCTGTCTGCTACAATTCGGCTTATTCCTACTTGTAATGCAAGTGGGAATGTGGGAATGCCGGCTCAGCACAGAAATTCACCTGCATTTGTGGCTCCTACAATGAGGGGCACTTCGCAGTCACTCAGACAATGGCAGTGACAGCGCTCTGTCTAATGCCTCCTGGAAAATGCTCCGAGGGGACCAGGAACTGGGACATGCCCAGCCCGGCCCGGGGGAATCTGCTTAGGTGTTGAGGCAAGGCAGGACATTTGAGATAAGCCAGCTCTGCCATGACCCTGCGTGGCATTAGAGGAGCCCTCTGGTTGCTCTTGCAGCAAGGGCAGAGGTAAGGGCCAGGTAGAGACTGGTAGCAAGAGAGAATGGAGAAAAGCAAAAGGAATAAAAAAAAACAGGAAAAGCTGTCGAAAGAAGCCTGACACAGACAGCACTGTGGCAACCAGCCCAGGGGCCCCTTTCCAGGAAGTTTGCTGGCCCACAAGACTCAGGTGACTCTTTATATGTCTTGTGGGATTGGGAACATCTTAGGTACCAGTTCTTGACTAAATAAGATCTCCTAACATCTGTCTTTTACATCCTTTGCTCTGCACACAGATACTATTATAGCCCTCTCACAAGCTTTTCATTTGGAGAAAAATTACACTGTTTCCTCATGTTTCAAAAAAACCCTACCCCAAACTATTAGCAAAATAGGACACCTGTGGAGGGCTGATTTGATATTCAACAAGCCATCACCTGATCATCTCCTGATACAGAGACATGCCTAAAGACAAATACTTCAAAACATTTAAAAATATTCTCAAACTTAGTCATGTCCTGCCTGTTTTATTTTGATATTTGCTTCAAGAGCCAAGGATCACAGGGGAATCTGCAGAGACTTTAAAGGTAAAAAGATCTCTGGTGCCTAGATGCAAGTGGTCCCTTGAAGGGAGAAAGGCACAGCATCTATAGAGAATAAGACAGTGTTTTATTTGTAGAAAGTAGTAAAAATAACCCCAAACAACCAACCATCCACAATAATTAGAGAAATTAAAATAATAAATTACATTTCCTCTCCATTTTTATTATCTTACCAAAACAAAACACTTTTCTTTCATTCTCATTCTTAAAGGACAGCCATGAAGATTTAACAGTTACAATAGACCCATTTATTTCAAAAGGTTGTAGTGACAACCTATATTGTTGTTATATCTGTAATTTCATCAGAGTGAGCAGCAGGAAGAGCTGCTGAATGTGCCGACACTGACAGGTTAAATTAAATATTATGTTTCAGATGAGAGACTGAGGAGAGGTTAAAGGAAAGAGCTAGAAGAAAGCATTCACCTTCCCAAATGAGCTATAAACTGACGTGACTGACTGTACCAACCAAAAAGCAGGGATGGCACAACAATCTGACCAAGAGGTGTTCAGGGCTCTTGGAAATGTCAGCCTTGTAGAGCTCAGGCATGCTGGGGCTGCATTTTCCTGTCTGAGGAGCAGGCAGGGAGTTAAATGTCAGTACTTGTAACTCTCCCTTAGCAAGCATCCAGACCTTTCAGTGCATGGATACAGACCTGTTCAGCCCCAAAGCTAGACATTGCAGTCCTCATGCTTAGGAAGGTTTCCAGGATGCTGGAGATACTTGGACAGTCACTCTAGGCTTCTTGGCTCTGTAAGCAGCTCAAATCTAGCTGGATGTGCCTGAGTGTTTAGTAAAGGCTTGTCCTGCAAGGGATGTGCCTTGGGTGTTGAGGACCAAACCCCTGCCATGGGACAGGCAGTTCCAAGGAAGTGAGGGATGGCAGGCACATCATGCTGGTACTCAGCTCCTCGCCTCCCACACAGCATCACACTATGTCCCACTGAAACCAGTCCCCAGCTAGCCTGACCATCACTGTAAATCTGGCCTTGCCGCCAGAGGTTCATGAGGATGGGAACAACCCTTCATGATGCAAGGGATGCCAAAGCCTGGAGGATACCACAGCAAATGTCCCAGTCCCGAGTCGACAACAGCACTGCCTCCCCAGGCTGGGGCTGTGCAGAGATCAGCATGTTCTAAGAATCCTCAAGTTTGTGTCAAATACCGGGCTAGAGGTCTAAGAATCACGTGTTTTGACTGCTCATCCTCCTACAGGCTGGAGAGGGGTGTGAACACAAGGAAAGGCGCCTGATCACCATTATAATGCTAATCTCCTCCAACTCCCAGCAGGATCCGAGTAGCATCCTGCTAATGAAATTATAACCGTGGCTCACACGGTGCATTTCTGTTGAACACATCTGAAATCTCTTTCCCTCAGAGGCTACATAACCAACGCCTGGGAGTTATCTTGCTGCTGTTACAGAAGCAACACGATTAGAGTGCTGAAGCTAATTTAAATTCTGTTGAATGCTATTGTAATGCGGTGAGTAAAGCTGGTAAGTGACATGTCTTTGAGACATCCTTAGAGTGGGCACATCAGTCTGATCACCGAAAGTTTAAGGGCTCCATTCGGAGACTTCAGCATAAATTGCAAATCCTTCGTGGGCAGGTTCTGTTTGATGAGATTTTCAGGTGCTTAAGGTACAAGGTGACGACTCTAGGACTCTTAGCTAGCCCCATACTGAAGTGCCTTCTTCTATCTTCAGTTATCCTGAGCATCTTCCAGGTACTGCAACATCTCTGCTCTCAATGTGAGCAATGGGTGTGGAGCTGTGGGAAACTACTGTGCTAAACTTGGACACTAGCAGTGAGGCAAAAGTGGAGCTTAACTGTGTTAAACTGTGTTGGAGGTTCTTCTGGTCTTGCTTTATAGGCTTAGTAGGGATTTGGGGTGACTGTGTGGGTTTTTAAGAGCTGAGTTTTGTACCTCAGGAAAAAAAAAAAAAATCCCAGTCTCTGCCCTGTCAAAAGGCAATGCACAGCTAGGACATCACCCTGGGAGTTACACAGAGGCCCCCATGCTGCAGGGCAGCCCTGGCAGGCCAGGTAGTGACAAGCAAACCAAACACAGGGCTGAGGGATTTCATCTTAACCTTTACAAGCTGCTGCAACATCCCAGAGCTCCAACAATCGCCACCTTGCAGAGCCTGAGCAAACAACTCCGTTGCAGCAGGGTGTGGAATCGACCCCTATGCCAACATGACAGCAGACTGCGGCATCCAGCTGCTCTCCTGAACCTGACACTGGGAGAAGTGTTCCTGACAGGCACTTTATCATTGTTCCAGTGACATGGAGCAGGGCTGAACTGTGCCTTTTCTCCTGCCTTCTCCAGCACACCTGAGGGCAGATCACAGGGATGAAGTAGAGCAGAAGGCTCCTGATTTTACTGCCTGCCAGACAGTCACAGAGCATTTTGTCCCAGTTCAGGTCAGCCCCATCTCTGGCTCTTGGCCACACCTGACATGGATTTCACACCCCTCTTCATTCTCTCCCCTCACCTGATGCTGTCAGGATGTTCTCATAAGGCCAGAAGGCAGCATTGCACTCTTTTCAGCCCTTTGTAGAAGCTTTGTCCTGATGTCGCTGCCCCTGGTCCAGCCATGTCATAATTTTCCTCTCTGTAATTTAGCATCCTACCCCACAAAAATATGTGTGGGGAGGGGAAAAGGAAAGAGAAATGCCTACAAGGAGGAGCACAGAAGGGATCCCAAACTCTGTGAGGAGACCATCTGTCACCTGTCTTTATGGCAGTAGAACAAGCTACATCTTTACCAGGGTAAAGCAACTCAGTTCTTGGCCCCACCACATGTGTCCTGTAGCCTTTGCAGCCCCAGACCTGTCTTGGCTGCCCACACAGCAGGGTCAGCTCTGGGAGCCTCTGTGTTCCCCTGAGCCAGATGTTCCCTGCCTGCAGGACACAAGACTCCTCCACATTGAGGTGTCAGCCCAGGGTTTTGTGGCAGAGCTGGAAACTAAGTTCTCTTGATCTTTAGAGCCCCTCCATTGCTCTTCGTCTTGGTTACCAATATCACCCTGCTCTCTGAGGCTTGCTGGGGCCAAGTGTACCTGCTGTGACTAGAAACAAAGAGTGAAGTATTTTAGGAGGGGAGATAACATTCCGAAAATGAACTCATCCTTGCAGTTCATGTGCTAGCAGCACAGGCTGTGACAGCTTTATTTTTAAATGACCTTTCCCTTTATCACCAGAAAAATTTCTTCCTATTGACCTGAACAGCACTAGCAAAGTTAAGTGGAATATATTCTTTCCTACCCACTGAACATGGTCATTGTCAATCTGAGCATATTAAAACCAAAAGGGACAAGATGTGGAAGGTGTTTAACACCAACTTGATGGGAGCAAAGGTGAAGAGATGAAGACCAGCCTTGCTGAAGGTAGAATTAGATGCTTAAAATGGAAGTAAAGTGAAGTGAGTACCTGTCTTAGACATGTGGTACCTGCCTCCATCTCCTGGAACACAATTGTGGCACAAAGACTCTTGTCTGAGAACACATGGACAGCCACTGGTCTGGTGGAGTTAACATGGCAACATGTTCATATGGGTAAAACTGGGAGATTCAGAGTGAAAAAACAGCAAAAGCAGCTTGCGTGGTACTGTCAGGTCACTGGGAAAACTCTTTATGGCCACTTGAAAACCATGAGCCAAAACAACAGTCACTCAGGGTCTCAGCATCTTTTTAAGTTAGGCTTCAAGGATAGATTCAAGGCCAGGGGAAGGCAATGCAATTTTAATAAGCAATGACTTATTTTGGTCAGGTTAGCTTCAATAAGCAGCTATTAGATATGCAAAGGAGGATTTGCCTAAGCATCATTTGAGGGTCAAGTTATGGCAGAACTGTCTCAAGTGAAGATGAAGGGAGGATCAACCTGAAAGCAGAAGTTCTCAGCCTGGTGCTAATACCAAGGTGCTTGAGACAAGCAAATTCACCTGAAGCCCCTGCTCTGGAGTGTGTTGGAAATGATCCTACAATGTCCTGCATCCTGGAAACAATTCTATAAACTTTAGTAGCTCTCCCTTTCTAAGGAGAGGGTGGAAAAAAGCCCAGAAGACATGGAGCATGCAGGAAACAGAGGCAAGAGTGGTTGAGTAGCTGAGAGAGGACAAACACACTGTTCTTTCCATCCTGAGCATTTTATAGGGATGACATATATCTGTATAATACACCCAAGGCTTGACAGCACTTATGTCAGTCTGTGGTAACTACTAGGGGGGAGTAGGAGAAATAGAAACCTACAGAGCAGAAGGGATTGAACCCTTCTTGCAGGACCCAGAAGACAGGCAAGTCCTCCCCAAAATCAGTCACCACTAATCTCCTCCTATTGGTCTTTATACAGAAAAATTCAAAAGCAGGGCTAAGGTTACATCTTAGAATGATTCCTCACAGCAAATCCCAATTTTAACAGTGAACTTCATCTACAGGGAACAAAAAATAAAAAGGTAAGTGCCAAATCACACCAATCCATCAGTCAAAATTGTCTTTACTGGAATAAATGTTTCTCTCTCATTGACACAATGCTAGAGGTTTAGAACAGAGCAGAAAACCTCTTGTGGACTTGTTTGTGTGTGGGGTTTTTAACAGTATTTTAACTATACCACAAAATGTGAGTCTAATTAATCCCTGAAATTGGTGACATTACACTTGCAATAAGCCTGCCTACTAAGCCTGAGGAGGTGGGAAATCAAAGAATAAAAATATCCATATGCTTCAATTTGATTCCAATTCAGCCAAAGACCCAGCAAACACAGTTGCTTATTAGAAATAAGTCTTCATTTGAAAGTTAATTATAGCAGTACTGAAAAATGTAGGGGCTGAAGATGGTAAAGGTGAAGTTTAATGAAGGTTTAATCACTAGAATGACTGTTAAGTTCTTTGTCTGCATGGCCTCCGCAGCAGCAGAGACATCTCTGCATCTCTGGGTACCACAGCCGAAACATTGGGAAGAGAGTTGAGTGTGACAAGGAACATCCAAGTTTGGAAGTCCCCAGGAGACAGGTCTTTGTACAAAACCACCCACAATGCACAATGGAACCAGCTGTGTTTCACACATGGGATGATCCTTGCTCTGTTGCTAATGTTTTTGGGGTTTTTTTAACACAGAAAGACAAAACATCCCCATTCCTGACAGCCATGAGTCCATTTGGCCTGTTATGGCAGTTAGGTGCGTCAGTGCATACACCTCATCTTTAAAAATGTGTGTTATTGCCCTACAACAAATTTCCATAAAGAAAAAAAAAGAAAATAAATATTTTAATGAAAATATTCAGTATTTCATTAGCAAAAAAAAAGTTTTATTTTTCCTAGGCCCATCACTGGAACAGTCTCTGTGGCTTTGTGATTTCTGCCCCATCAGCCTTTTTTCACCAACAACTCTGTCCCCAGTTCAGCTGGCTCAGCCTTCTCCCCTGCCCAAGAGCAGACAGGCTCAGGCCTGTGCAGAGCTTGGGGGTCCTTATGGGATGAGTGCAGAATGCCACAGGACTGTTGCCACTTCCCAGGCACACAGCCAACTCCCTGTCTGACAGTAGGTCTGACTGGGACCCTGCCTCCTGCTCCTTTCCCTTTGGGCACTGCTTTTCCAGATGGAGACTGGGAAGTGTTTTAATGCATTTTCTACCTGCCACCCCAAAACAGACTACACTTGTGTTTCTTTCAGAGTCCATTTCTTCAAGGATTTCAGCTTACCCATCACAGGTTATGCAGAAAGTAGCTGCCAGCCGGGCCCCTGAGTGCCTCCAGAATCCTCTGCCTGTGGATGCTGCCCAGCCCCACAGCTCCAGCCACCCTCCAGACACAGCTTCAGCACTCAGCTAAGTCTGGGAGACTACTCACCTGCTCTGCCAGCTAAGCTGCCTTTGACAGTCACTACCCCTAATCAGATATCCCTAATGATTTTAATAACATGATTATATGATGGCAAGAAAAGCCAATAACCCAAACCCTGATGTAAGCTCTTTTGGTCACAATCTTGAGACTCCTGCTTGGAACTGATGCCTTATTACCTATTTAATTCTCAAGCTTCATGGCTAGGCACTGGAATGAGAGGAAATATAAAATCAACAAGGAAGCTGCAAACTGGCATCATGTTCTCTCTCAAATTTAACAGAGAATCATGAGGCTTTACACTAATGTGCTGAGAGAAAAGGATTACAGGCTTCCTGCACTATGCTTGGGTCTAAGGGAGGCAAATATCAGCAATGAGCACACAGATGATAAATGTCTGGCAGAAATTATTCCAAGACCCAACTGTGTTAATATCAAACAAGGCACTGAAGCTCATGTGGTGTGTCCAGTCCAGGCCAAGCTGTCTCAAAACCCTGAGCCCAGAGGTAAAGGAGCAGATCCATAACAGAGGACAGTGGTATGTGCTCTCTCCAGACCATGCAGGATCCAGGCTGGTTCTCGTTCCACCATGAGGCTTTCAACCCTTGGGCACTGGTATCCCTGTGCTCTGAAGCGCTGGCAAGCTGTGCCTGGCCCACTGCCTCCCTGTCCCCTGCACATCAGCACAGGACTCAGGGCGGTGTCCCCAGGGATCAGACCCATACTTCTTCTCCTCCCCTTTCCCCAGCATCCAGCTGACAGCTCCAGTCGTGCTCAAAAACCACTGACACAACTGATTTCACTGTTCCAGTACCACACTCACAGTCACCTTTTGGTTCCCTTAACTCCCATCTCCTGGGTATTTCATGCAAGACAAAAAGCAGCTGAGCATTAATCCTGTGGCTGCTGGACTGTGATACTGAGCCCTCCACCTTCCATGTGTCCTCCTCCTTTTCTGCTCCTCTCCCCAAATGTGTTTTCCCATGGGGGTCCCAGGCTCCCATCCAGCCTCTGCCAGCAGCCTTGGTGCCTGGGGGGAGCAGGAGCAGCTTGGGGTGTGCTGGGCACATTAACAGAGGATGGCAGTTCTGCAGGTCTGAGTCAGCGAGCTGTCAGCCCTGGCAGTGACACTCATGGCAGCACATGAAAGTCCCCTCATGCTACAAAAACACCCTCTCTGGGAGGTGAAGCCTCTGGAATGGGGTCCCCAGGTAAATGGTCAAAGCACCAAGCCTGAATTCAAGAAGCATTTGGACAATGGTTCTGCTTCAAATGTTTCAAAAGGCACATGGTGGGATTTTTGGGGTGTCTTGTGTGAGCCCAGGAGTAGGACTCAATGGTCCTGATGGGTCCCTTCCAACTCAGATATTCTCTGATTCTCTGTGCTTTCCAGCACATAAGGAAAATTGACAACTTTTGTCCTTCAAAATGCACTGCATTCTGATGAAAATGAATGTACCTTAAGAAAGACGTGCCACCTTGCATTCTATCTGTAGCCTCAGTAAGTCATAAAATTTGCTACTATATATTTTCTTTACCAGGCAGAGAACCTTGGCTGCCATTCAGGAATGTAACTAGGATATAATGGTAGCATTCAGCCCCAAACCAACCTGGATTGTACTCACTGGTACAAAAGGAGCTCTGAAAGGGCTTGACAGAGACCAGACTGTACCATAGCAGTTACAGGACGGCTACTAAGAGAGAATCCTGACCCTAAAAACCTCAATCAGGCAGCAGGCAGGAGACAGGAGTTATTTTTGCTCTGGTTTATTGGTGTGGAAGCTGTTTGACAAGGGATGACATTTACAATTGTAAATTGTGTAATGACAATTACACAAACCTTGGGCTGAGCCAAGAGAGGAGTCGGGGGAATGATGCTGATTTACTGCTGTACCTGTGATTCTCCGGCCACTGTGTGAGCAGGTCAGGGCCATTGGCCACACCGCAGGTGGGGACACTTGTTAAACATGTGGACATCTGTTACATGAGCACACATCCAGACCTGCTTTAAATAAAGCAGGGCATTACACAGGAGTTAATCCAGTGCTGTTCTGCTGATCATGTCGAAGATACTGACCTGTTTATGCTCTGCACATCTGTAATTGAAAATAATGCAGTAGATTTCACCTCAGTGGCATCCCTTCACAGAGCCAGCCTCTGTGCCCTCAGTGAATAATAGCTGCCATGCCATTGTCATTCCCATGCAGTAAAGCATGTTGGAAACTGTTCTCAGCATGGATCATTGCTCCTTCCAGTATTGCAAGAGCCAGACCAAAAGAAAGGCCAGTGGTTTCCCAGCAGAGGTGTTTCATAAATCTGACACTCTGCTGTGAGGAGATGCAGGCACAAACTAGCATGGAAGGTTCTCAAAGGCTCCAGGGTTTCCCACTGCTGTTGCAGAACAGATCCCCTGCAGAAAGGGGCTACCCCAATTAACAACAGGAAAGCACAGAACACTGGGCATGTTCAGTGCCAGCCCAGGCTGAGGGCACAACAAAAGCTTCTCTTCTCTGATCTGTCAGAGAAAGAAGGGCTGCATTATTGGTTTTGTACATCTGAGGTGCTGTCAGCCTTAAGCCAACAAGATATAATGCAAGAATAATTTTGAAGAAATCAAGATTAGTTTTTGTTGCTTTTTTCTTTAACTCTCCAGCAGCAATCCATTTTCATTTTGCACATGGACACATTGAATAGTGCAGGCACTGAGTGCTCTTAGGCAAAGAACAGGCAAGAAGTCAGATAAAGAAAAAAAAATAATCTGGGTTTTTGTCCAGTTTTTCAATTAACTTTGCTGGCAATCAGTAACAAAGAATTCATAAAAATCTCGAGGCACTTTTTACAAGCAAGATGGAAAGTGGGTTTTTTTCATCTTGCAGAAAATTTCCTTTTCTTTCTCTGAAGCAAAAGAAAACACATCAATAAAGAATGAATTTCCAAAAACTTTCTTTGACTTACAGGCAACCTGAAATTATACAGCCTAATTCACTTCAAGCAGTCCTGGCTCAGCCATGCAAGTGTGTCATTCCCGGAGGCAAATGCTGCATTTCTGAAGGATAACCTATTAGGCACCACCACAGTTCCCCTCCCTGCCTTCACACACTGGGCTAGACTGCACATCCACTCAGTGTCCTTGCCCCCTTGCCATGCCAAGTCTCTTAGATCAGCTCTGACTGCTGGCATGAGCAGCACTTGCCTATGAGCATCACCATACCTTGATGTCTCTCCTACACACCCAAAATCTCATAATACAGAAAAACCCCTCAGCTGTTCCTGCTGCAAAATACCTGCAAGAAAAGACCTGGGAACATTGTTGCCTCCCTGCTCTCTATCAGTCAGGCCCTCTGGATCTCAACACAAATGTGATGGATGTTACTGGGGAGCCCAGCAGGGACTGCAGCCACACCACCACCAGCTTCCACTCTCCAAGCATTTCAGCCTTATGAAAACCTGCCATGAAAAAGCAATTTCAGCGAATCCCTGGAGTTTTGGAGGGGATTTTGTTACTGAGAAAGAGTCAGATGTTATCTCCTTTACAAGAAAAGGAAGTGTCATAAACAGGCACGGTTCAGGTTGCCTCCAGCAACCAGGAATGTGCCAGGTGTGCCAGATCACAGCAAGCACTGAGAGGGGCACTGGTTTTGTCTTTGACTTTGCTCAGACAGAAGCATTTGGAGAATGCTTAAACCACTGAATCAGGCTTCTGTCCTGGCACACTCAGTTCTCAGTTCATCATCCTATGTGAATTTACCAGCAGCTATAGAAGTATTTGTAGAGGAGAGTGGGTGGATTTCTCCATTGAGTCACTCATCTGTTATCTCTCTTGGAAACATTGTGTATATTGCTTCAATTCTAGAGAGACACACTGAAAGAAGATGTGAGGGTCACCAGATCTGCTGTTAATATCACACACATGTAGAGATGAAGGTGGCAGTCGTTTGTCACTCACTGAAGGCTGCCAGGAATGTGACAGAACAGCAGGGTCCTGAAATCATCAGATTCTGAACACTGGCACCTACTCATAGGTTTTTGTCAAGGAGGAGTGGGAAAAACAAAGCTTTGCTTTGGACCTGATAAATGGATGTCCCTGGAGCGTTCCAGTAAGATCTGCAAGAGTAAAATAAGCACAGACTCCTGGACTTACATGAATTATATATATAAAAAGCTTTGTCAGAAAACAGTTAACTTCCAGAAGAGTAAGAATAGGCAGTCAGTAAGCTTTTGAAGATTGTAACAATGGTATAAATTGCAATTGGGATAGTCATAACTGCCTTTATTTTCCTGTTTATACATATCCAATCTTGCATCCATGAAAATTTATTCAGGCTTTTCCCTCTCAATGCTTTATTCCCCTTGGACTTCTCAAGTTTCCTTATTCCTGATCTCACTGTCCCTGTAACTTTTCCTCATCGCTGCACCCCTGCCTGTGTTCCCTGTTAAAAATTCTTTCCTCCTTTTGATCTCTTCCCCTGTCTTCTCTGGGCTATCTTGGCAAGTATAGGGTTTTTCTTTTGAGAAGATTACGGAACTGGTACATTCTTAGTGCTGCTTGATCAACAAAATTCAAACTGAGTAACCAAGAACAGAGCTGGGACTCAAATTCATTGCTCAAAAGGTGTCTCAACCACAGCACCACTGTCTTCTATCACCACTTAGGGCCAGTGCCTCCCAGTACCAGCATTCTGGATGTTAACAGGCTTTTAATGACTCAAGAGTCTGCAAAAACAGAGCACTGTTGCTCACGATGACTTTCCTGGTGGCCCTGCAGCTTGGGGTACAAGCAGAGATATTGTGCTGATGTTCATAATAATGGCTAAACGCTGGGCCATATTCCAACAAACTCCAGTACCATTCCTAACCAGTTTACTACCAAGGAGATGGAAAGTCCATCACGCCATCCATATATGGCTGTGTCCCTCCAGAGAAAGCCCTGGAAAAAGCTGTTGTGTTCCTCAGTGAGTAGCTCAGAATAAAGAAAAAAATGTATGTTTAAAGCCCAGCATACTGATTATCAAATTCATCACTGGTTTGAGAGAACACAAGTCGAACAGAATTAATGAATTGTGCCAGCTGCAAAACTTCTGACAGACGGAGTAGAAAAACATCAGCCTGGGATGCTGGGAATGATCTTTTATCTACCTCTTTTGAGGTAGATATTTCTATAATGAATATATTTAGGTGATGAAGAAAAAAACTCTTGTGCAAAGATGATCTTGCTTTTTCTTCCATCTTTCTTTGAAATAATTATTTCAAACACAACAGCTCTTCAGATCAAGAGGTAGGATTATAAAAATATCCCAGCACAGACTGATTGCTACTGAAGAAAGAATGATTACTAAGGTTCAGCTTTCACTTTTTTTTCCCCTGTACTAAATAGACGCTATTTACAGCCCAGAAAACTCCATGTTTCAAGATCTGAGATGTCATTTTTATCTATACATTCACCTTTTTGGTTCACATCAACCACCATCATCGGTTGAGTTAATAGTTATCTTCCATACCTATCTCTGAGATGTCCTGAATGAACCCATCAGTCAAGGACTCATGGTGTTGGGAAGAAGAAAAGGCACACACAGATCAGATGGAATCAGGCAGGAAAAGTTTCTTCATCCATCATCACTTGTTGTGATGTTTTGAGCTTGTTTTGTTAAACAAAGTATAAACTTATCTCCTTATCTATGTGAAGGTATTTAAGATGCAGAGCCAAAGAAAACTGCTGTGCCATGTTATGTGCATTTACTGTTCAGATGTCAACAGTCAAGAATTTAATCTATTTAAAAATAAGTCCAAAGGCAATTTTAGTGATAGGATACAACTGAAAATTAGGTAAGCTAAACTCTAGAAAAGGTTAAAGTCTTATACAGCACCTCTGGCACTGGGAAATATCTGCACTACAGGAAGTGCATTTCTTTCTTTTTGAACACTGTGTATACAGAATGTTGTGATCACACAACAGGGGTGCAGACACCTCGGTATAGAATTGTATCTGCATTCCAGTGCAGTCTACAGTTTTTAACCTCATTGCACAAATATATGGCCTCAGAGTTGAGAACAGCAATCTGCAACCATAAATTATACCCCAGCATCCCACTACTATCTCTCTTGGTCTCACTTTAAACTTTTCTTTCTTGTCATCTCAAAGGTGTCAGAAACAATACACTGCCCTTAAGCCCTTAGTTCTGCACCACTGAATAAAGCAAAGAAGTGAAATTACCTTGATTTTTCTTACACAGAACCAAAGTGTAATACCAAATACATCACATAAGGACACAACTGGAGAGCTGAGATCTGAACACGCTCCCACCCAGAGACAGCCCAGTGCTCTGTCTATGCCATGGTTCTGCTGTATTTCTAGAGTTTCAAAATCTTTAGCTTCATTTTTCCCTCTTTCAGTTGCCCTGCTTGGCATGTTAATATGCTGTTATAAGGAATAACACTTCAATCTCCTGGTCAGGAAACATGCAGTCTGAGGATAGTGACAGATGACAAGCACATTTTGTGAACAGTTGCTAATCATCAAACCTTTTGATAATATTTACCCAAATAAACTAACAGGTACAAAGCTCAGTGCATTTAGCAGAAGGGCCCAAGGCCTGATGCTGTGCCCTTAGACAGAGCGTAATTAGTGAAACAGCAATATTTTGGTACTAATCCTGACAATTAAAGCCAGCAGCTAATAACATTTACAATGCTAGGCTAAATTGTGCCCAGATAAAAATTGTAATGAATATAAATTAAAACTTAATCTAGAACAAAGATTTCTAAAGGCACATGCAAACCTCTCTATCCAGCAGCATCTGGGGACAGCAGAACTGTGTGCTGACAGTGTTCAGGTTATATTTTGGTTGTGGGAGGATTGCTTTGTTATTTTTCTTTTTGCTTTAACTCAAAAAGCTGCAATACTTCTAAATTTTGTAGCAGCCAACACAGGACCAACAGCACACCAATAAACAACCCTCTTCATGGTTTTACTTTTAGTTTCCACACTTCTGTTTTTGCCTGTGGCCTCACTCTAGCCAGGAGCAGGTCACAAGGACACATTGACTTCATGTCCTCCTTCATTCATGGAGGATGCGGGCTGAAGGACACAGACAGCTGAACTCCTCTCCCTGGAAGCCAACAAGGTAGTGACAGCCTGCAGGAAGGGGGGGAAGCACTCACAGGACTCTCCAGTCCTCAACATCAGCAACTCCCTTGAGCCTGTAGGTGTGTCCCCCTCCAATCGAGCTTTTCTTATGAACATGGGTCAATAAAGATAACAGTAGATGCTGAAATTTGGACCTCCTCTGTCTCACCAAGTTTTGTTACTAAAACTCCAAGCAATATAATTTCCTCTCCTTGTTTCCTACTCCACGCAGCATGTCATGAGCTTCATCTGTAAAAATAAAAAAGAATATTTTAGAGCAAGAAATTAGCCTGTTATGGTTTCTGTTGAAAAGGCAGAAAGGCACCCTGCTACAAATTAGCTGCTTAATATACTCATTTGCTCCCTTTGAGTATTCATGGGTACTTCTAGACACTGCAGAGCCTTATCCTTCAGACAGCCCAATTAAAAGGAAAGTTGGATTCAGTGATTCAGTGTTTCAATACAGCACTGTTTGCAGCATTTTTTCTTGTTATATCAGGACATCAGTGGTTGATAGTATAAAACCCAATCAATTTGATTTGCTGGTCATGGGGCTCACTTTCTCTCCACTTGCAGGCTGCTGACTTTTTTTGGGAGAAAAAATTTCATATCACGGTATGTTTCATTTTCTTCATAAAACCAGGGTTCCAGGTAGCTGTTGTTACAGTCACACTTGAACCAGGCCGATGCATTGCAACATTTAACCCATAGCTGTCCCTCCTCTCTAAAATGAAATGAAGTCTCCTGAATCTTTCAGTTGTCAGCACTGCTTTCTGGAAGCAGTCCTGAAGTTATTTGTCCCATGGGCCAGTAAGAGCTCAGTGCCAGTGTGAAGAGCAAATGTGCCAGAGCAGTGCAGCAAACAGAGGCAAGATCTTGTACAATTTATCTATACAGTGGGATAGCACCACATCCTCTCCTCCCCAGCCCTGGGCAGGCAGCGAATGGCCTCGTCCCCAACAGGCACTACTCGACCTTTATTTTCATACTGCTTTGGCTAGTAAATAAGGAACACTTCCCTCTTCTCCTGCCGTTGTCTGAAACTGTGCCTAACAAGCCCACATATGGAACTCAAATCACAGCTACCTTCCAGCAAACAGCCACCTCTACACAACATCATTTGACACATCGAGTGATCATCCGGAATGCTTTCTAGAGAATTCAGCTACATGCTGAACACTGAAATACCCCTCTAAGAAGGTGGAGAAAAGGAAGTAATTCACATGTCATTATTATTTATTGGCAGACCATTCACAGTCCTGGGCTCTGTGATACGGACAGAAGGATTTGGAAAGTTTTTTTGAGAGTCCATTCTGCAAAGATCAGGCATTTTCAAGGAGGTTCTGCACAACCTCCCCACTGTTAATTTCTGTCGAGGCAATAGACAGTGTGGAGAGATTTTTATAACAGAGTGAACAAGATTTTGGCTGAACTCAAACTATATGATACAGGTAGAAAAATAACTATGTAAGAACAAGCAATGGGAAGCTGTTTCTTAAGATAACAGGTCATTTATAGAAGACCGTTGAGAAGATGCTTTTGTGCTGCTGACAATGCCCAAATGAAATCAGAGACTCTTCAGTGACTTTACAGAAACTGCAGATAGAACCTACTTTGCTGAAGCTTTTATTAAGGTGTAAAACTCATTACTAGCAAAGGGCTAAAAGCTGTAAAACTTTGGTCTTGAAAGTTCTAGTGTTCAGATGATGAAAGACCTTGAAGAACTGCATTTTGAATGAGCTGTCAGGTTCAGAGTTAGAACTGAGCTTTGAGGTACTCATTAGAAAGACAGAAATTCCAGAAAGGGTACTACTTTAAATGGAACAAGCTGGACCAGTTGTGAGTCAGTAGCCAAGCAGAATGCACATATCACAAGTAAAAAAAAAGTACTTAGAGGCTTCTGGGGACTTGCTGCTTTCGTCCAGCAGAACTCCACTAACAAACAGAACAACAAATTACAGACTATGGAGATAACTCAGCCACCAGAGTGTTAAACGACCAAGAATGTATTTCTCTGAGCATCAACTGGTGGCTGCCCAAACTTGTTGACTTTTTCTTGGCAATATGTTTCAGAGTTGGGAAGGAACAACTTCAAAGCATGAACAACAGCAGCCAAGTGCATTACCTTGCTATAGAATACTGGCAAACAGGACCCGTGCAGACAGGCCACTTATGGAAGGAAATTTTCCACGTAAATCTTATCTATGGATAAATAGCAATATTTATTGTATGTATATTCTTAAAACATAAAGGCAAAGAATATTCTTTCTTCATAAAGTAGTTCATATTTTGTGTTTGCTCGTGGCTTGCATAAGACCACCACATTAGTGTTCTTCTGCACTGTCACTGGGAATACTGAGGTTAGCAAGATACAAAGCCTAAATTTCAGGGACATTTCAGCACACTGAATGCAGTTAACAGAGAGAGTTGAAACTGTCCAGCTGCGGATTCTAAGATTGCCTTGTCTCCCGGTGAGCAGCCAGACCAGAGAGCAGAGGTCTCTCACCCATGCACATCCTCAGTAACTGTTTCTATTTCTGTTTCTGAGATGTCACCACTTACCCATAGCAAGACTAAACTGCTTCCTGCTTCAAATAGAGACACATACAATTAAACCAAACCCCTGCCTACTAAGTAACATTCAAACGATTTGCCTTTGCCAAAAAGGGATCTAACTCAGATGTTAAAGAAAGCATATTCCTAGCTTTCCTAATTCAGAACCTCTTCCTTAGGCTGGGAGGTTTGTCAGAAAGGGGAAGAAAGTGTGATTGCATACTGCCTGTTATCCACAGCTCCATGTAAAGCAGTCATTATCCTGGGAAGAAAACACAGAATTGCTTCTTGCCTCTGAAGATATAAGAATTCATTTGTTGGCAAAGGTGCACTGGCCTTGAAATCCAGCAACTTTTCACTGTCACAGTATGAGAACAACAGCTTTTCAGCACCCCTTATTGTGCCCAAGCTCAAAAAACTATCATGGTGTCCTCAAAACCATGAGGTTGTCAGACTTGACTGAATGACTTTCTGCCAGTGAAGAAACACTGGACAACCTCCATCAGAATTGCCAGTGTAGCCCACTCATTTTTACTGTATTCTCTTAAATTCAACATGCAATATCACTCTTTGTCCACTTTGTCTCCTTACCTACAATGCTTTAAGAGAGAAATAGCTTTAGGAAAGGATGAAAGATGTGTTTAATTTTTGCCAAGTGTGACACCATTAAAGTCATTAACCAATATTGGTTCCAACAGGAGATTATGAACACTGGGAATTTAACATGCTCCTTCTTCAGAATTAATAGATACACATTTCAGTATTTTTGTGTGTAGTGGCAGCTTGGGGCTGTCAATTTATACCATTTTCTGATTAAAAAATGTCAGGCAAGCTTACACATATATCAGAAGTACAAACAGAAGATGCAACTGAAGACAAATTGTTACCTGATGTACAAAGGTTTAAAGCAGAAGAAATTTTTGGCAATGGGATGTGTGGATTCAGGGAGTGTTTTAATTGGATCATAAAGCTGCCAGTGTTCAGCTAAGAGATTTCTCAGATTACACTGGATGTTATTTTTAAATATAACTTTTATGAAGGGGAATGAGATCAGTAAAAGCTACTTAAGTTTACTGGTTTTGTCCAGACAATTTCTATCGTCTGTTGTGGCAAGACACAGGGCATTCAGCATGGGACTTAACATATCTCTGCAAAACTAATCCAAAGACAGGGGGACAGCTCCACCGAGGATATGCAAGTGGAGGCAAACAGACCCTCTGTGGGCAATGAAAACAGCCAATGAATTAGACTGGAGCAACAAGGGTAATGGAGCATGAGGTCCCCAGAGGAGGGAGGTGAGAGCTCAGCACAGCAATGCAGGTGGCAGGGGAGGGACCTCTCCTGCCTGAGCACAGCCCTGTGAAGCTGGGAACGGCACCTGGGATCACTGGGTGAAGGTCGCACAGAGTCTGCTCAGGACTGTTAAGGTTTATTCCCACATCCAGGGCCCTGACAGAGAGAACACAGAGGAGCTGGAAATATCTCCCCACTGATAAACAGCCACACAACTCTAAAGGCCAGTGTGAATCCAGAGAAGGGAGCCACACAAGATCATCTATTGTTTAGATAGAAAAATACTTTTTCAGAGAAAAAACTAGTACTGTTTCACCAACTGGTCAATTGGTACATTCCCAGTACCTCTGGTACTGGCTGAATGTTATTTTTGTCCTAGCCAAAACACTGCAAATAACACTGAAATAATTAGGTAATCAGTGGATAACATCATTCTACATGACCATTTAGATGGCTCTGTTTCATCACACGTTATGTGCACAAGAAAATTTCTTTGCATCAGACGCAGAATTTTATTTGTATGAGGGTGAATTCTGCTAATTTTTAACCAAAAATTGAAAAGAAACCTGATCAACTACCATTTCCAATAGTTTAAGTACCGTGCTTGCAATCCAAGGAAGCAAGTGGCATGCCAGGGACCATTTTGACCATCATGTTACTTAAAGTTTAAATTATAGCAGTACTGTACTCTCCTCGCATTGGGGTTGTTTATCTGTGTCATTCTGTGGAAATAATTTACCAACTGGTCTATGAGGAAGTGTGAACTTTAATTTCTCTAATCTGTTTCCAACCTCCACCTACTCATCATAAAATCTGAGAAAATCAGGACTGTGAGTCACTAAACCCACACTTCTAACTATAGATCACATACTTTTTCAAGGATCAGTAAAAGCCATGATCCCACTCTTTATGGAATTTGATAATTGCCAATAAGGGCACCTTTTGGATATAACCAACCATTACATTTAACACATTGTTAAAGTGGGTTTTGGTAAAAATCCACATATTTTTTGTACTCATTTTAAGAGCACTTAAATTAAAACATTAAAATAGTCTCAGTGTGGAACAAAGAATGCATAATAAACAAATGTGGAATTTTACTGAGGTCACAAACTTTCTGCAATAAGTTAATAGGTCTATGTCAATAAGACAAGTTAGTAAGTATCTCCTTCAATTGTATGAAAGATGTTAAATCAGAAAAATGCTGGATTTCTATACAGGATGCCTGATGAATATTTAAAAATATCGTCTTTTCTGAACGTGAGTAGAGAGAACAAGGCACACCGAGACTGACCATTAGTTATTGACTTCAAAGGGTCAACTCCTCACATAGAGGCTCCGAGATCTTTCTAACTCATGGACAGAGAATCACATCCCTTGTTCAAAAACTCTCCACTACTGACATCCAAGTAAAGAAGCACTCTTCTGAGATCATCCTGTGCATGAAGGAAGATAAACAGAATGTCTCAGCTTAAGGCTGTCAGTAGGCAAGACAGCTGTCAAATTAAAGAGTAGAAAATAATAAACAAAACAACCATTAATTTGTAACAAAACCCAACTGCAAACAATTAAGGACTCCACAAAAACTCTAGCTAATGAAAGATTTTTCCTTCTTTATTATTGTGTAATACTTTTCACAGAAACATAGTATTTACAAATATACACATATAGACTGCTGATCATAAAATGTTATTGAAGAATTAGTCAAAAAATCGATTTACAAAACCCAAAAACTTTCAAAGATATTCTGGCTGAAAAAATTTAATGAAATTTCAAGGAGATGCTTCTGTACAGAAAGATAGGTTTTAGCTTCTTGAGTTCTGGTAAATTATGTGAGTTATGAACCAAGTGAGCCAAGCTCAGATGTACACTGGAGATGAGGCAGTTCTTTTCCAATTGTTGTTTTCACACAATTTCTTGATGGTCAGTTCCAACAGGTCTCAGGAGGCACTGGTTTGGATGTTTTTGGAAGCTGCAAGCATTGCTCTCACTTTGGCCATAAGATCCTGTAGAAAATAAAAGGAAAATGATCAGACATACCTGAGCTTTGAGTAGACCTAAAATACATGACTGCAAAAACCTGATGAAAGGGTTAGTACGTATTCCAGGCATGGGATACTTGAGTCATGACCATCAAATGTTTAGTTCCTAGGCTAAGTAAGTCAGATAATTTGGAGAAAGTTCCTGTAACAGCAACTGAAGTCTGGTTTTACCAAAATGCAACAAAGTGCTCTGCATAAATATTTCAAGCAGTTTCTATACAACAAAGCACAGAAATCCCATCAATTGAAATGGAAAAACTATGACCATATCTTCAAAGAAATCCTGTAATGAACACACAGTTACTCAGCACTGGAGGTTTACAATAGGAAAAAGAAAAGAGAAAAAGAAATGAGGAAAAAAGAGAAGGTAAGAAAAGAATGTAACAATTACTCTAAAACAAAGTTTTTTTCTCCTGCTTTGTAAATCTGAACCAAAAACGTACACAGCAGAGGCATTTTCTCATATGACAGAGTGACTGTGAAACCAAGAAGACTCTGTCTTGTCTGAGCATCCAGTTGGAATAGCATTACAAAAAGAAATTAAATTTCATGTAAACAGCTTTGAGTAACTTTGCAAAAAACGATGACAAAATAAAAAGCATCTATCAGTAATGAATCAGACACGTAAAGATTTGTTCGCAAATTCAAAATAAATAAATAAATTCATTCCTTAGTACTTTTAAAGCATTTTGCATCTAAAGTTCTCAAAACACCCCAGAGGGGAATTCAGCATTTTTTATTCCTTCTGCTTTACAGAGGGTATGATATGAATGAGAAAAAATAGTGACTTGGTTAGGGTCAGCACAATAGCAGCACAACGATCTAATAGTTAAATTCCATTTTTTTGGAGCCCTTAATGATAACAGCCAGGATGCTAAACTCATGTGTGCTGGGAAATATCTTGCAGATTAAGGTCAGTTTCATTCCTATTTTTTACTTTTTGCAAATAACAACCAAGAACTGTATTTTGATACAGTAATCATTCCTTCTCTTACAGCCCCACTTCAAACAAGCACTCTAACATTAAACTAGGAAATACAATGCCATAAGCAACATTTAACCCAAAAACGCATAAACCAATGACTTTTGAAGGGTATATGTGTTTAAAAGGTGCGATTGTTTACTCTCCTTTGAAGACCATACTGTAGGTTTGTATCTCATTTCTCATACCAGGAATTCCCATGCATTTTTTGGCAGCATAAGAAGTGCTATGACATTAAAACTTTTTTTTTTTCTCTGCTGCCTAAACTTGCTATTTTTCCTTAATAACCTTGTTTAGGATTTAGAAATGGATCAAATTTTGTATGTAAGTTACTAGACCACTAGTTTTAATTCCCAACTACCACTATTTCCATAGGAGAACTAAATTTTTGAACACTATTAATTTCTTGAAAGAATAACTTGTCCACTGAAAAAAACATCAGAATGCAAAAAGCAGTTCTGATTTTCTACTGTAAATTTTTCAAAGCATAATTAAGAAAATTTTTCTTTTAAAGCTGGCATATCCAACTGAAAAAGTTAAATCTTTCTTTCTTTCTTTCATGAAACTTGTTAAGAGCTCTAGATGGTAAGCTGTGCTGTTGATGAAGGGTATTGCAGCATAATGTGGATTTTAACAGTGGATACAACTGCAGCCTAATGAACTTAGCTTGGTCTTGAGAGGCTTGATTAAAATTGAAAGAACAGCACCTAGAGAAGCAACAAAATCATTGTTCCCATAAGCAAACAGATTAAGAAAGACAGTGAACACGTCTCTACATCATATGTGAAGTTCAGAATTGCACAAGGTGGTAAGAGAAGAAAACAATATTAGCTGGACATACTTAATTAGGCAACATACTCTGAATCTGCCTATTTGTACCTGAGTGATTTTACTCTGTACTGACGACACAATTGCTGAAGAGATTTGGCCATCTTTTTCCTGAGAAACTCCCCTAAAAAATAAAATTAGAAATTTATAGTGAAAGTTTTGAAAATGCATTTCACTCACTATCCTGATTTGGATTTTATTGTATGGTTGGTCAAAAGTCCTCTCAGTCAACTAGAGGATGTAAGTCAGGGTCAGAAAAATCACTTGTACAACTGCTCAGACAAATCTGAACAGCAGTCTGAAAATTCTTAACAGGACTGCTCTATATTCTAGAAATTATTATTATTATTCTAGAAATAATTTAATCATGAATCTTGACACACATTACAATTCAAAACAATCTGTTAAAAGTTCTACTTCAAAGAGCTACCCCACTTCATGAAAGCTTACAATTTCCAACTTAGAAACAGATTGCAGAATTTTCTGCACCAGGTTTCCTGTAAGAGCAGGTGGAGATGTTTACTCCAGAAAGCAACAGAGATCCAACACCTTCAGACTGATGCAGACAGTGCTGTGCTCCCAGTGACTTCTACTTTTGATAACCACACACTGCACCCCACAACTCTGGTCACAGACACCCTGACAGTCAAGAGACAGCAGCACTGCAGTATGACAGTAACAGAGCACAGTACCTGGAGCGTTCCTGGCTGGATTCCCTGCTCTCCACAGGAGAGACACTAGTTGAATGTACAGAATTTTTGTGTGTGGATGGTTTGTCTGGTGACATGGATGGTGAGGGAGACCTAGCTCTGGATTTAGTACGTGATCTAGACCGCCTCTTCTTCTTCTTTTCATGGGGACTTCTGTGAGAAGAAAATATTTTATTGAAAAATATTTAAAGCAATACTACACTAGCTTACGTGAAGTTACTTTTCACACTTCTGAAAGCTTATGTACCCTCTTGCATTCACCAAGTGTTAGTCTTACCCAATACTGCACATTTATGGTTTCACAAAATACTTTCTCACAAGCTCTTTTTAATATATTACATTAGACAACTACTGGCTCCTGAGGTTCTCACTTGGAACGCTGCTTCCTGGGTGCACAGCAATTACGGGCCAGCGCTCGACCATTTGCAGGACAACAAAAAGCCTTTCATTTGAGATTTGTAGGAAAACTTTGCTAGAGGGAAGTTCCTCCCCAAAAACCATCAGACACTTAGAATGCAATAAGAAATGTAAGAGTTTATACCCCTTACAATTTTCCTAGCTCATAAAATAAACAAAACATGGAATTATGACTATGTAAAATATCTACAGGGTAAATCCAATTTGTCTGGTTTTTAAATGAAAAAACCCTTTCCTTGTGATCCAACTGCAATGCAACAAACTACAGGATCAAAATTTTGTTTTGTTGTTGAGCTGTTGTATTACACTCAGACTAATCTGGACCTAGCAGCATGCCTAAGTGCAAACTGTTTGTGACCTGGAAATTAGATCCACACACGTTTGTCAGCATGAAAGCTGAAACAAAGAACTTACGTGTACCCAATGTGTTTATTACTGATAAGAGAGAACAGAGATAGTCACCTCATAGGCAGTATTAAGCTCAAAGAGAATTTAATTAGTATTATATTAAAGATGAAATTAACAATTTTTTTAACCTGGTTATGGACTTACGACTGCATGATTTACATACCAGTATTGATATTACTATAATTAGAATAACTAGAGTGATGCCTTAATTAAACGTAGGCAATACCTCACTGTAGCCATCTCTCTCTAGTATGCACTCCTAGAAATCAATTCAGAACGTTGTTGAAGCTTCTAGAACACCTTAAAACATTAAAACCTTTAGCCACCTTTTAAATATCCATTATTCATTCCTTTATTCTAATTTTTCAAAGGAATTTTCTACTTTAAAAGGTGCTATGCTGTAACACATTGAATTTCCATATAAATAGCGTGCAACTCTGATGCTTAGCATTTACCCCACAATTTTTTATATAGAATTTAACATTTGAAACTTGAAATTGCAAAACCTCCTTCAGCTTTTCTTGCATAAATAATGATTAAATGCCAGACAAAAAACCCCGCAGCCTCTAGCATTTTCATGACTACACAAAACCATCAGCTACAAAGTCAGTTATTCCTTGACTAGCTACGTACTTAAATTGCTTAGTTTCTTAAAACATCACCATGTAACCAATTTTTAAATCTTGAAAATCTTGGCAAACATTTGTTATTCAAGAAAAGATTCTACTGTAAGCTTTTTTGGTATTTTTCATCTCAAGTTATGATGAACAAATAGCTGAATGTTGAAGAACCTGTTCCATAACTGAACATGGAAACTGGTCCATCACATTTTTTACTTGAAAATTTAACATGCCAGGGTTGAAACAGTCTTTACTTAATTTCTCCAATCAGAGCTCCAAAATATCATTTGTTTAACTACAATACTCTTCCTTCAGTCTACATCTTCTGTACTTACTGCCGTATTTTACCCGGTCACTTTCTGGTTTCCTGTTCGAGGCCTAACAGAGTTTAAAATTTTGACCTATATAAGTAATATTATTCACAGAGAATGTAATTTGTTTCACAATTGCCATTATAATTTACAACCTGGAGTGGCACAATTCTAAAAATACTTTATATAAAATGCTGAATGGTCAAGCAGCAGACACACCAACGTAGTGTAAAAACAGTGTGGGGATATGAAAAATTATTCTTTTGTGCATTTATAGGAAAACAAACATTTTAAGCTTCTGTATCTGTTCCGCTTAACCAAATTTGCATTAATTCCACAGGAGCCTCTATTATCTTCATTTGATGAATGGTAAAGACTGAAACAGTTGAAGTATACTTAGGAAGTTCTCAATTATACCTGCCACACATCAATTAATTACAGCCTATCAAGAGAAGTTAAGTTATCATAACAAACAATAGGATTTTTTAGTGAAGCTGAAAATTATGTCTTTCTTTCTTATTCCACCAGACATATGGACAAATGACGTTGAAGATTATATGCCATTTTGATTAAAATAGTTTAAGAGAGACCATATGCATGGTGCTCTCAAAATGACACCTCGATTCATACTTCACACTCCAGTCTGCCAGTAAAATAACTGCATAGTAACTATTTGCTAAATCAGAGTTGCCCTTATTTATGCAGGTATGATGTGATGTCAGGAAAGTTGACATCATAATTGCACTATGACCTGTGCAGAGGTCATACAGCTTGCACAAGCACAGCATGAGAAAATGACCCAACAAGAGGGAAATACGAAACTCCCAGTGAAATCTGAACTCTCATGGACAGCAGACAGCAGTGTGTGAACGTCCACCAATTTGGCTGGACAGCTGCTGTTCAAACCTATGCAAGAAAGGGAAGAACAACAAGTGCGTCCAGTATTCTTTTTCTCTGAAAAAGTATTTTTCTATCAAAATAAACCTCCAGAACATACAAAGGTTAAGTTCTAGCTAAGGAGTCTACAAGACATCAGGTGTTAAGGCTGTTAGGATGCCAGGACCCTGCTGTCCAGGATCAGGATCCCTTACTTGGAGTGGGGCCGTTTCCTGCTGTTCCCAGGACTATTGCTGATGCGATATGCTGTGGGAACGCTTCTCTCATCTCTCCGCCGTTCTGGGGTGTGAGCCCTTCTCCGGGGTGACCTTGATCGTGACCTGAGCAGAGAAAAAACATTCAGAAGTCTGCTTTTTGTAACTTGTTTCAAAACTTCTACTTCAGTGGAATTGTGCTTCACCAAATGCGAATATACCATCTTTTAAACACCTATTTTATACCAACATGGTGCATTTAGGCTCCAAGACTTGTCAGATATGTAAAAATTTCTTGCCTAACCAAGACATTTGAGATGAAGTTATCCACTGCTTTTAACTCCCAAATGGGGGCTAAAAGAAGGAATTATTTTTTGGTCTTGTCTGCTATGACAACTTCTGTGTTATTTGATGGAAAAACTTTCTTTTAGTTACAGCCACCTTTTGTGGCAACACAGTTTACTAAAATTGGTATGCAAAAATCTAATTTGTGCAAAGTCTGGGATTGGCTGGCCTGACCTTGTCTTCCCAAATTAGTGGTATGCTTTTAGAACTGCTGCCACACAGAGATAAATACACGTTCTTGATGCAGTGCCTAACACTGACAAGTCCAGGAAATGTCCTGGATGCTGCAGAATAATCCTAGCACAGCCAGTATTTTCACCAGTGTAAGTGACCAACAACCCATTATCAGTGTCGTTTGGCACTAGCACTTTAACTTGAAATATTTTTCCTAGAAAAGTGAGGAGGAGATCAAGAAGGGAAGACAGAGAACGTGCCCAGTTAAGAACAGTGATCTTCAGGTTCACACAATATAGATAATATAGACACACCTACAAAGTCCTGAGCCATTTCTGTTCAACCTACAACAAAGAAGCCCAACTGAAAAGAAATCATCACAATCATGCATAACTCTAGCAAATTAGCTGCTTTGACACTTAAAAATCTGATCTTTACCAAGCCATTCAGAAGGATTAAAAAAAAGCCAAAAAACAACAGATTATAAAACTTGGGTTCAGTCATACACCTTGACATTTTACCAGGATTTCCCTCAAAAGAGCTCCAGCAGTCAAATCTTTTCATTGCCCAAGATGCCTGATAATTTTTCCACTCTGTTGCTGCTGCCACTGATGAGCTGCTCAGACTCGGCTCCATGCTCAGTGTCGCTGTGGATGCTGTGAGTCTGTGATATGGAGGCACACACTTCACATTCAGACTAAAATGTCCTAGTTTTGGTATTAACTAGAATCCTGAAAAGGCTTAGTCCCTTAACCAAAGGCTGAACCTTAGTGAAACATGCCTGTATGGACCAGCCTAAAAAAAGTCCAAACAATCAGAAAGAAAAATACATTAGCTTCATTTTTACAAACTGACATGTGTGGTTCTACAGCATTCTCCCAATCATGAAATATTAAGAACTTTGACCATTTGTTTCAAACAGTTAAAAACCACCTAATCAGTTTTACTGCAATATATAAATTGTATCTTTCATTAGACTGTAAGTCCAGAAGGTTCTTTATTCCTTTATCACTTATACTTAGAAGGGTCCCAAAAGTTCAAAGGGTTATGAAGCTTGGCATGTCTCATTACAAAATTGGAATTAAAATTATATGACGAGATACCACCTCAGCAATAAGAAAATCACTTTTGGAGGAGAAAAAAACCCCACCCCCAAACAATCTTTTTTAACAAAGAACAGCTACTTCCAAGTCTACTAAATTCTTCATAGTGAGGCAAAAAGTCTCACACAAGCTCCCACACTGGTACACCCTATCCAAACTTACTGCAAAGTAAACTGTTAATAAAATATACCACTAATTACTGATAATAATTAATTAACTAGATATAATATGTGCCTTAGTACAACTCTATTACTAACCAGTATAAAGTAAAGCAGCAATACCGAAAAGCTGCTTAGACTTTCCATCTCTAGTTCAAAATGAACATCCAAATTTCACCCAATCAAATCACTAAATTGTTTGGTATATAACAAGTGCTTCTGCTTCCCTTTGTCTCCCCTCACACTCAGAAACCAGTAGACATATTTAAGGGTAGGAAACAGAGACTGAGGTGAACGTTACTGTTCTTTACAGTTACACACGTGAGCTGAGAGAGCCCCCTGCCAGCCCCAGGACTGACACCTGGCACCACTGCCAGCAACAGCTCACACCCAATTCCTTAATGATGCTTTGAAGTCCAAGAGAAATAAAAACAGTTATTCAGCATTTACTACTAAGATACCAAAAATTTTGTTTTCTAAGACAGATTCAATAAATGTGCCCCATCTTTGATAACAAGTACTTACTTGTAATAATTAGTTATCTCTCTGGGACTGACAGGTCTGTTCTGCAGTAACTTACAAAACTTTGGGACACTGCTTACTTTGTACATGGCTTGTTAAATCTGTCATGTAGGTTTAGAATTTAAATGGTATGATACCAGGAGCTTTAGAGGACTAATTTTGTTCCAGAAAATAACATTCATTTATACAGAGAATTGCTGTTAGCACATCACATGCTGCAATTAAGCCAATATTATCTGGATGCTCTCTATATGAGTTTTTAAACTTGCTTCTGTAAAATAGGTTGGGTTGTTAACCAGAGAAATGAATATGCAAACATGCTCTGAATCAAATTCATGTTACTGGAACAGAATTTTTCAACTTTATTACTGCTGAAGATGCATAAGAAAATATTAAAAATGCAACAGTATCAAAATTGTATCTTATCACCAAAGACTATTCTTAAACACAGCAGAGCCTCTAAACCTCTAACAATGCAAAAATAAATTATAAGCAAGTGATGTAAAATGATATACAGAGAAGTATGCTGCAAAGTCCACTTGCAGTATTTCTAAGCACAAGATGCATTTTGGAAAAAAAGAGTAAGATGACAAACCAAAACAGAAGAGCTTGCAAAGTATCCTGAACATTCCTTGAATAAAGAGCAAAGAATGTTACTGAAAATTTCTATGTTTACCTACACTTCCCACATTTTACTCCCCATTAACTTGTCGCAATAAGTTATATGTAAAGGTGATTTTTAATCTACATTTTGAATAGATTAAAATAAGGCAACAACACACTATTAGACTGGGACATTCAAACAGTGGACAGATACTCAAAATAGGTCTGTTTCAAAGTAATTTAGCATCACTGTCCACACAGTAATAATTGTCCCTAAGTGCCATCCACTTAATACAAGATGAACACATTAACACACATAAACAGTTTACATTTTATTCCAAGAGGGTATGGCTCTTTATGTAATGATTCATTCAGCTGGAAGCTGTAATATCCAGTGCTTTGGGAAGCTAGGAAAAAACACTATTCTAGGTGCAGCTGAAGAATACTATTCTAGGGATAACTGATGAGCAATGAAAGAGATGCGAAACATGCCAATCTTTGAATGAAGCAACACAATGCACTGAAATGATTTTATCTGAAACAACAACAAAATAAAAGCAAATAAGAAAAAAAGGGACAAAATCCAGTATTATCTTCTAGTTAGGCAACAACAGTTGCCTTTTTTGCCGATTACTTAGGTAAGGTAATATTTTTGCCTAAACATTTGAGAATCAAAACACATCAGTATATGAAACACACCAGTGTTATGAATCAAACCTCTTGCTCTTGATTATTCTACATTTTTTGTTTCAGGAGCAAGAGCTCTAACTTTGGAAATACAGTATGTTAAAGCATAGCAAACATCTTCAATAAAGCAATCATCACTATTTCTTGTACAAGGCCTTTTCTGTTCAGCTCTAACTTCTGTGAAGTTAGAACATGCAAAATGTTTTAAGTGCAAAATCTGGCGCTGTTTTTCTGTGTAACTTTAAAATGTAGCCAGGCAGCATCAAGCTTATTGGACTTGGGAGGTTTTAGAATTCAACAGCTCATCAAGGAAACATCTAACCAGATTTAATCAGGTGTTGTGGTGATTCATGATTTTCATGCTGTTATGCACTTGTTATTTGATTTGTGCCAGGAGGCAAACTCAAGACAGAAAACACAGATGAGCTCCTGTAGATTACCTATTCTTGACGACTTTTGGTCATGACCCAGCATGTCATGACAACTTACTATCAAAAGTCATCAAATAAGCAGCATGTCAGACTGATCGTTTCAGTCCAAGTTGTGCCCATTTAATTCCTGGCATCTCTGAACAGCAGACATTTCAGTAGCAAAATATTGTTCTTAAACTCAAAAATCAAGTATAAACCAGTAAGTTGTAACATGTTAACACTCCTGTTATGGTAGTTAAGACACTTCACTGAACAAAGAAGCACAAGGAAACTAAAAGTAGTTTTGTCACACTGTCATCAGGGGCTAGAAGCTATTTTCAATTGTGAGCCATAGGCAGAGACACAAAGAGGAAGAAGGTGTATGGTTTCACGTTCATCACATACTTACACAGCTGTAGTAGTATTTATATTTACTGAACTACAAGCTACTTAAGCAGCTACACTGTTCTGTAGCTTGATCCACAGAATGAGGATATCAAAGCCCTTCCTACTGACCACAGTAACTTCACTGCAGTAGAGCATTCAGGTATGACAAATTTTACAGACAGTTAGCTTTGAAGATGCCTAGACCCAAATATCTTTGATGGAATTAACAGTATCAGTACAACACAATATACATCATCTTATAGCTGGGTAATCAGCATAGTGTATTTAATCTCATTAATGATTAAGCACAGAGGTAACAGCACTGGGCTACATTCTTCTGTGGTCTTTCTTTTTTATTCTTCTTGGATTCCTGTCATATCTCTCCTGCAATTCATCCATTGTATTTTTTCACTTGTCACTCAACTTTGTTTTCTTCTGAGCTTTGCTGCTCAACCACCTAGTTCTCTACCTCTATTTCTTATCTGAATATTGTCTAAGTTACTTTGCTCCAGTAACAGACACAGATTTATTAGCAAGTTCTCTTCCAGCTATCATCACATTCCTAGATATTATAACCAGGTATTGCAAAGAACATCAGGAAAAAGATTCACTGGTAAAAGTTTTGCACAATATAATTAGAAATCAGTGATTCATTATTTCACTAAAATGATTTTCAAGAGATCTGCCACATTTGATCTGTATGTGCCACATACTGTCTTTAAGGTGACCATAACCTTAGCAATGGGTATAAAAACACCTATGTAATGGAAGAAGTGCAAAGATGTTTTACACGTTAACCCACACAGAACACTAAAGAATATGTTTGGTTTCCAAACCCACCTTGAATGCCTGACAGTCCTATAGGCAGTGGGAAGTGAGTGTTTTGCTTTTGAATGTGATCTAGATCTGGACTTAGATGATGAATGATATTTGAATGGTGATCGAGATCTTGACCGTGATCTTTTCTTGTGTTTTTTCCTTTTCTTTTCCTTTTCTTCATCCCTAGGAGGATCTCTGCTTCTGCTTGAAGGCCTTTCTGCTTGTTTGACTTCTAAGCTGGGTAAAGTTCTGACTGCAGTCACAGGACATGGTATACTACTGACACTCTGAAACCAAAGAGAAACAAACAACAGTGTTCAGTTTCCAAATTTAGTCAAAGTTAGTGCTGCAGTGGGATTATGTAAAGCATGCAGAAGTAAGGCTGACCTCTTCAAACACATGCATCCAGCAAAATTTAATGGAGGCCTGTACAGTTCCCCAAAGATACACATGCAAGTTGCTATATGCATGTTAAGACTGTCAGCTTCACCAGGACATAGTTCTGAAGTTTTCATCCTCAGCTTTCAGAAGAAATGTGTCACTGTTACTTATGAATAGAAACACACAGACTCTAAATAAGTTCATCAGAAGGCTGAAAAGAGGAACCTTTATTCACAAAATGGAACACCTTATACAAGGTACTTGGCTAAGTAAAAAGTGATTAGTGAATGGGAACAGCACCTGCCCTATTACCATTGGCTAAGAGAAACAGTGAATTCTATGTTATGAAAAAAAAGGATGAAAAACACCCGCTGTTGTTTTGAGAAAGAATATTGTTTGGAGAGTATGTTTACAAAATTTCTCTTGGAAAAGTGAGAAGCTTGGAAAGAAAAGATCCTGACAGGCCTTCAGTTACGAAGTTTCAGAGACCCAGAATTGTCGGCCCCACAGAAATGTGTTCTAAAAAAATGGGTACTATCAGGAATTTTTTTAGTCTATTTACACATTTTACTTAAAACAGGATAAACCTGGAAATATAATCAGGAACTACTGACATTCAAAGCCAAGTTTTAGTGTCACTTTCCTCCATAAACTGTGCTGTTTGGATAAAACTTCAAGAAAAACAGCAAAATGAACCAGTGCTGATAGAAATTATGTCTGAACTTTGCAAAATAAAGTGTTTTAAATGTAAAGGATTGGGAAGATCACAAAATTTATTAATCTCAACGACAGAACAGGTCCATGCACAGTTAATGTTCATTGAATAATTCCAGCTGACTGCAAATAAGCAAACTCATATCACAGTATTTTCAAATTATCAGCTTGAACCCCAGAGAATTCTGCTCAATGCCTTCTTTAGAACAATTCAAGTCAGGAACTATAAATATACACCTCATTTCAAAGCCTGTATTTTCCCCAGCTGCCATTTTAAGGCAACTGGAGAAATCCTTTTCCCTGTCATAATTTCTGCTCCACCTCATCTGACACTTTCACTGTTCGACACAAGGGTACTTACAATGACTGGAATAAAAAGTAATACATTAAAACCTGAAATAACTAAATTAGAAACAAGTGATCTTTTCCTTTCTTTTCACCCTTCTCCTACCATGAATACATAAAGACAGTAGCTGATCACATTCGAATAATCAAAAAGGCAGATCTGCTTCAAGTTAGAGACATGATACTTTTTCATACTTTAACTGGTAACTGCTATCACAATATTTACAAAACCAGCAATAAAGCAGTACTAAAGTAGCTTGCTTCAAAGACTATAAACACTTTACAGCATGATCATTTGAGTGACTGGTTTACAAGAGGCCTATTTCCAATTTCACAAACTCCATGTAACTGCACACACAGACACTGCATCTCCAGGTTCCTAAGAGCCACCAGTGCTGACTTTCATTCCTTTGACAACATTATTCATCTCTTTACAGATTACCCAAGTCTTTGCTTTGAACACTACTGAATATGGAACAGCCCAGTCTGCACTGAAGTAGACATCTCTAATAGCTTGAAACGAAAAAGCTGTAGGCAAAGTACTGTTAAGAGGAAAACAAGAGAGGAGAAAAACCCAATGGTTTTCACTGCTCAGGTTCATTTGGACACAAAAAACACAAGCTCTCCTATCACAACAAAGAAGCAAATTAATAAATGAATTACACACTTTCAGCTCAAATGTAGAGATTCTCTCAGCCAATGAACAAAGAACCACACAATTCTAAACTCAACTAAGTTTCCACCAAAAGCATCCACGGGGCTCTCCTAGACTTTCAAGAAGCTGTGGCACTACGGAGTGACAGTGCTGTCCAGCTCTCTGGAAAGCACAGATGCAGGATGGCTGCCTGCTGGGCTCAAACACCACTGCTTCAGACTACTGACAAATCACATCTGGAGAGCCATACAGAAGTAATTTCAGCTCCCCCTGGATGAAATATGCAGGTTCTTCTGTGAAATACAACAGGTGACACACAGGGAGAAGTCACCTACCCGTCCCAGGTGCTCTGGTGACAGAGGCCATGTCCTTATGACAATCACCTGAAACAAATCAGCCACCTCCCTCAGTGGCAACTCCAGCTGCCTTTAAGAAAAACAGAACCAGCAAAAATGACTTGATTCACCACCAGAGCAGAACACAGAGCTCAGTAAAAGCAGTCAGCAAATTGCTAGGCCACAAATAGAATTTCTAGGTGTATAAATATTTGGAAACAAATAAACTGTCTTGGAAAATAACATAATGGGAACTGAAATTGGGGAAATAAATACAGAAAAGAATAAAAACAATAAAACAGTTTTTTAAAAGCACAGTAAGCACAGAACTGGGAGCTTAGCTCCCTACTTCAACTGATCAGGCTCTGCCAATATGCAGACCAGTAGAACAGTTTTGGAAATTACCTGTTACCTGATGAATTTTATTATGCATCTCAAGGGATGAGAGATTTACATTGTCTAGGAGCTCTTCTAAGAAGTTAAACTGCAAACATTCAGATAGCATTCACTGAATATCACTTCCCTGTTTTGGGTAACAGCACATTTTTTTGGCCTTTGCTAAATGCTATACTGTCAGACAAATTCTCTGGCAGAGTTGTTCTTCAGCATTTTATTTGCATGACTGAAGCAAATCTGACTAAAGTAATGCCAAACCATGATTCAACAACTCTTGTTTAGCAGGAATGGATTAGGAAAGAGCTCTGTCAATAGGGAGAATTTATAGCCATATGAGAACAGAAATGAGTACTTCAGTTCTTTTGCATATTTGCAGCACTCATAAGCCCAGAATACACATTAGTTATTCTGGGGTTACACTACTTTATACACAAAGTCAAAATTAGAAATGAACCAGAATGTGCTTATTGCAACAGAACAAAACACTAGCATGTGTCTGGCTCAAACAAAATCAACTGGCAAAGGATATTATCAATAATATTACAAACAGCTTATATTTCTTTTACAGCAATTGGAATCCTATGTTAGATCAAAACTGCAAAGGGTGAAGAATGTCAGACCTGTAAAAAGTTAATCAACAATTCTTTTATTTCAGTAAAATTCAAAAATACTCTAGATGCTTTTCTATCACTGTATCTTTTCTACTCCAGGTTCCCCAAAGCTTATGGCAAAATATTCCCTGACTGAGAATTAACAAGCAACTGTCTACCAACAATGCAAGTCTATTATTTGTGTATTCACTGCTCTGTGGAACAAAGCAAGCAGTTACTTCTGTTTAAAAGTTTGTCAGTCCTAGTATGCATAAAGTGGCCAAAAATATTTATTTGAAGAGATAAAAGTATTTCCTATAGAATAAGTTCCTGAAGAATGAATTTGTTCTGTAGGAACCCAAAGACTCAACAGTTTCATCAGGGTTACTCTGCCGCACAAAAAACCAGCTATTAACAGTACACTGAACATAGTAAGGTCTTCAAAAACAGACAAAATGTTGACAGGGCCAACTGCAAAGGAATTAATGGCTGTGAATCTGTTTGTTGTGTGGATCAATATACCTTTTTACTTTGAGCACTTTGAGGTCTAAAAATCAACACATAAACATTCTTACCTCCTCACCTATCTTAATTAAAATGGCAGTTCCTGATGTTTACCTTTTTTTCCCCCTGTTAAATAATGACTGAAGTATTAATGCTATAAAGAATTACAACTCTCATGTAATTTTAGAAAGAAGGGTTATTGCAAGTAAAAAAGAGATCTGAATGCCAGCAAGCTATCCACCCTCTAAATGCCACACTAGTATGTGACATTTATGTTTTTCCTTTATCTTGCTTTTTCAAAAGGACAAATACATTTACAAGCAGACTCAACCCCCCTTCCCATGCTAACCAGAAGATGTAGGTACCTAGAGTCTGAAAAAAGTAAAGAAATAAGTGAATGGCTCCAAAATATTCTAAAGAATTCTTTTCTTTAAATACTTATGGGATGGTTTTTATTACACAATTACATTTTGCTCAAAAATTAACAAAGAAAATACACAAACATAAAATAATGTTATACATTATCATTATTCCAAAGAGGCATGCAGGAATATCTGCAGTCCATTGCTAAAAAAGTAGGATGAACTACAGCAGTGTGAAAGACATACACTATCTACAGCTGTTGATAACCCTGTTATGCTTGACTAAACTAGAAGGCCATCTCATTTTTAAAACATGGCACACTTCTATTTCACTCATAAATAAGACTACTTTCCACAAGAAAAAAGTAATTGTTACATTCAACAAAAAAGTAAGGACAAGCCATCTAAAGAAACAAATGATAAAACAGGGCTTCAAAACCTGGGAAGATGAAAGAGCCAGCAGAAGTAAAGTTTTGCTTTGTGCCACAGAATCTTTATATTTAGAGGCATAACAGCAGATGACATTTAGGACAAGCCATTAAAACAGCATCACTTTCAATGTGATGTGCTTGTCTGGTTTTGCAATATAATGACTGTGGATTTCTCTTCTGTTTAAATCAGATACTAAGGTTTATACAGGTAACAGTTTGGGTATAACCAAATGGCTTTTACATGCCTATCAAAGCACTATCACAAAACATTCCTGATATAAAGTAAAATAGGACATCTGCAGAATAGTCCATGCCAAGTCACACTACCAAGGATATATAATCTTATTTCTTAAAATCTGAACTAAATTTAAATAATTTTGGAAGGAGATTTGCATTTCAGATCATGATTCACCTTACTTTATTTGTTCTAAAGTAAAGAAGGAAGTTCAGTGAAGTACTCCATATAACCTGGTGTATTTCCAGCTCAGCATGGAAGAACTGCAATTGTTAAAACAACAAGCTGTTTGCTGTTCCAGGACAAGGAACCTAAACTCACTGCAGAATGAAGACAACTTCTCAGTGACACAGACAGATGTTCCAAAGAGTCTATCCAAAGTCAATGTGTACAAAGAGTCTATATGAATTATACACGTAAATACAAGAAGGGAAGCCTCATCCAGTTACTGTTTGTCTATGACCTGAACAAGGGCACAGACTTCACCAGCCACAGCATCACTGGAAGCTCATTGGTTTTGGAAACTGAGGTAAGCTCCATGCTTTCCAAGTACTGGTTTGAGGAAATATTCTGTATAACTGTACTGTTCTAATGCATGCAAGGATGGTAAGAAGCCATTTGTGAAAAGCTGTGCTGCTTCACTGCTCACGCTTTTTCAGCCTTTTGTTTCTCTTGCTTGAGTTCACTTTAAAGAAAAACAGGAAGACATATAAAAGAAATAATTCAGCTATGGAAAACACAGAACTGACTATTTTTAAGATTCAGCTGAAGCCAAAACAGCTTAGAAGTGCTCTGCTCTATGGTATTGACTGTCCAGTGCCTGCAGTTAGCAGAATTGATTTCATTCAAAGATGCAATGTACACTCAGTACCAGCGATGCTTTCAAGAAATACAAGGTATCAGGAAAATCTGACAGAGGTCACAAAAGCTTTGTGCGTTTAATGTATTTCTGCACATTGTGATAAACAGGTTTTCAGCACAAACATATGCTGTATGTACACATAAATAGCACTGCTGTTTGTTAGACACTTATTAGGCTGGGGCATGTAATGGAGATGATGTCTCTCCTATAGATATTCTCAGCTCCTCTTCATGCTTTATGATACAACTCAGTCATTGCTCCATTTTTGAGACAAATTTTAAGCTACAAAAATCATGCCACTGCATTAACTCTGACTGGTGTTTGTTTCCTGGACTTCTCATTGGATGCTCCTACACCCAAAGCAAGAAATGCAATACATTTAGTGGTGATTTTGGTGGACACAAATATTTAATTTTTTCCTTTGTTTTCTGATTAATTAGTTTTCTGATTTAATTACACCAATTTGTTCCACTGACCAAACTACAAAACTAATTTAACGTATCTTTTTCTCTCAACTTCTTAATATATTCTCCCTTATTAACAGCTACTGTCCTGTTACTTTTGCAATCAGCGTTTTTAAATGCATCTTTAGTCTGAAACATGACTGAAAGTCTGAAACACTACTGAAAAAGCTTAAAACCAAGCCAGGGCTATGTATTTATTTACAAGCTGATTTAGACATCATAATGCAGCATACTGGGTTTTTGGGGTACGCAGAACCAAGGTCAACAAATCTGCAATCTGATTTCCCTCATCCTTCTCCAATACAATTTCTTGACTCAAATAGGCTGTTACAAATAGGCAAAACAGGCAAGAAGAGTAAAAGGCAGAATGCAAATGGATGCTTTTTTGAATATGGCAAAAGGAACAACTTGGAAAACATTTATGTTCCAAAATAAGCCTTTATCTGCAGAAGTCTATATGCATGTACCTATATAAGTGTGTCACTAAGCAAACCACACTTAGCAGGAATATTACTTCCAAAGACATCATAGCATTTTTGACTGTTCATTAAAACAGTACAAGCACTCCCAATACAATAACCAATTTTATTTTTAAAAAGCAAGGTCACATGAGAAAACATTTAAACGTACATTTGAAATTCTAAATAAATCTGTTAATCATGAAAGCACCTCCAAACTATTTCTATTGGTAAGAAAGAGTGAAACTGGTTACTTCAAAATTCTCAATACACTGGAATTCTTTGTGTAAGAAAAAATAGACGACTTCTCTGAAACTGTACTTCTGTGGAGAAGAAAAAGAAGTTTCTAGAAAATCAGTTTACTGAGAAGTGGGATAGTGTGTAGTTTTTTGATGAGACATTCACTAGCAAGTTCAGCTTAGAACTTCAATAAGTTCTGATGTGAGAACATTCATCTGCTCTTCTGAAAAAGAATCAGCTGTCACTGGTTATTTCAGGCATTCTCTTAAAGAAAAATATTAAGGGAACTTTAGCTTAGAAATATCTGTGTCCTTGACAAATTCCTTGAGGAAAACAGCAGAACTGCAAATGTGGGGAGTTTTGCATTGTCACTGTCTCCTTGCATTTACTCTTCAATATATAACTGAAAAGAGAAGTACTGAACACTTGTGTCAGGGAAAATCTGTTAGCAGTAGCAATGAAAAACCCAAACAGGATCTCTTTTGGGATGTGACCACATTTAATTCACATATCTGCTACTCTCTGCTGATATGGATTGCCTAAACTGCAGTTATGTCTCTTTCAACTGTTCTCTTGAAAGTGTTTTGAGGAGTAATCCATGATTTGTTCGGGAAAATTGAGAACTGTGCAATGAACTACCTGCTAGGTACTGGAATTCTTTCTGAGGGAAAGGAAACAACTGGATAGCCATGTCATCCTTTTTTGTAGTCAGTCTGTCACAATCAGTATCTTAAATTTTCCATGAATATCCAGAGGTGACATTTTGTTTGACTAGTGCAACCAAGAGTGATTTTACTGGCTTTTCTGAAAGCAATGCAATTCCAAACCAGGGAAACCAAAACTCTACTTCCCAACAATATTTGTATTTGTAATGTACAGCAAAACCATCAATATACACATCAAATAAGAGAGCAGCACAACTTAAGTAAGCCATTCCAATACTCTTGCAAGGTGAGCATTCCAACACTCAGATCACTAACACAGAGTAAAAACATGGAAGCTCCTTTTCCTTTCTGTAGCTGTCTAACTGACCTAGGAGTTGTACAGCCTACTCCTCTACCAATTCTTTAATGACAGATGAGAGACGTATGTAAGATTACTGAAAATGATTAACAGTGTTTAAAATTCAAATTTCTCTCCCTTTAGAAAAGCTTCTATCTCTCCAGTCAAGTTCATAACAGTCAGATTCACATTGTAGAGGTACTTCTGCCAAGTTTTCTGCCAGCTTTATAGGAAAGAGAAATTTATTTCTTGCTTACCTCACTACTGAAGGAATTCTCTTCAATCTTCTCAGTTTCTGCCTCTGCCAGAGGGTTTTTCAGGGTCTGCAAGAACAAGGCAGCTTTCCTTTTGCGTTCTGCTTGTAGCTGCTTCTCCTTTGATTCTTTGGAG